>JAECUM010092986.1:0-113185 GCA_016617855.1 Megalonaias nervosa | reverse complement strand
GTCTCACTAGGATTTTAAACTCATTTTGGTAAAAATAGGAGTCACACCAGCAAAAGTTGCAGTCCCCTCCCAGAAAACAATGCAAATTAGAAGAACTATTGGTTGCCACTGAGTTTAATTTTACATTCTTTATAACACTGACATAGCTCTCATTTGTCCATCAGAGTGAGACTGAATTTTGTCAGTCCAAGGAAGGTCTTATTCCAAGCACTAAGCTAGGCATCACAAACTTTTCTTACACTTGGCGACCGTCCCATCTGAACTTAGCTCTCTTCTGAAACTCATTACAATCTTCATCAGTCTGCTGTTTAACTCTAAAATACTATCCAAATTTGTGAATGGCATTTTGTCCAAGTCTCAACATGTCTTGATTCCGAGGTCACATGCACTGCTTATTCCCCTACACTCGGAAATGAACACAATTATGAAACCTAAAGTGGTTTACTTCATGTACTCTTATAAATGACCACAAGTACATCTCTTGGGCTTTCTGCCTCTGAATTCAATCACTGCAAATATCAGTATATTTTCCCACCCAGCTGCCAGTCAAAGCCTTTGAACTTGCCGCCCAGCTAATTGCATTATGTTCTTTTGACGTACTCTTATAATGGCAACATGTACATCAGGGGGTCTTTCAGCCACAGAATTTTGTCATTGTAAGTATCAGCACATTTCTCCACCCTGCCACCAGTCAAAGTCTTTGAACTTTTTGCCCAGTTATTGCGTCATGTTCTTTTGATGTACTCTTATAATGACAACATGCACCTGAATTCTGTCACTGTAAATATCAGCACAGCTAAGTGATCAATACATTTTCTCACTAAGCAGGTGGCTGAAGCTGGACTGGCAAGTCTTTGAATTTTGCCGCCCACCTATTAGATGTGTATGGAGGACTCCCGCCTAAGTGATTTTCTGCATCCCAGATAAAAAATTGGCATCCAAATACGCATGATCAAGCATTTCCAAGACCTCTGGAAGGTTCACAACACCAAGCAGATTTTAATGCAGTTTTACAAACAAGACATAGCAGCGAAGTGCTACTTAAGTGTGTACATTGGCTGAGCGTAAAAGACATCCCTTTTTTAAACTACAAATCTCTTTTTAATTTAATACACGACTTAACAGCTAAAGAAATTGATGCCAATGGCATTTTGAAGAATTCCGCCGTTCAGTATGACTTGGCTACTACCTGTTCAGAGGTACTGGAGAGCCTACCAAATGTTGTTGAGGATAGTCTTATACGTGACCTGCAAAATTTGTCATTTGTGACGGCAATGGCAGATGAAAGTACTGACATAGCCAACAATAAACGCCTTGTCATGTTTGCTCAGATTATTTCTGATGACATGAAACCATCAACAAGATTTTTAACAAATACAGAATGTTCAGATGCTTCTGGCAAAGGAATTGCCTTATTGGCTTTAGTCACATTATATAACTAATATTTTTGTTGTGTATTTAAACAATATAATTATTTTTTAAAACTACTTTAGACTGATCATCAGCTTGAATAGGACTCAGGATTGGATATTGACTCACTGTTTTTTGCCTTGATGAGTCAGATGACTTACATGAAGCCATTTGTAGATAAAACACTGGTGTTGGTGGCAATGATGGAAGTAACAATGTTCATACTGACCAGATTGAAACCAATTTTTATAACATCCTAAACAACATATACCTGGAAAATCCTAACTGCTCAGTCTTTTTATGCAGTGCATACCCAAGAATTGACACAGACATTCGTGAGTTGAATGCTCCAACTGAACATCTATTTTTAGGAGTGGAATCACAAGATGATAAATACTGAACATGGATTCGTGACCAAGTCTGGATTAGTTCTGGAACACTTAATGGAGAAAGACAAAATTCATCTAAATAAGAAGGGTCTGTCCCACTTTCTCAATGCAATAAATGAGATTTTCCCAATACTATAGGACAGCTATGATGCCTCTAAAAGGCATAGAAATGTAGACCACAAACATAATTGGGACTATGCAAACTGTTCTAACCATCAGCAGAAATCAAGGAGATGTTTCTACTGTTTTGAATGTGGGCATAATGTGCAATCATGCAGACACACAAGTAAAATACAGTGTCACGACTGTCTACAATATGGGCATAAGGCAGAACACTGTGAAATGTTCCACTCAAATATGCAGTTGTAGGAAAATGGCAAGGAAGATGGGACCAAAAGTTTAACAACCAAACGCATTTTTCCAGAAACTTCAAAACATCCTATAAGATCTGCTAACTTAGTCTAATTCTCCCTGTGATGACAGAAAGTACACTGCTGATACCCTACTGAGTGATGATGTTCATGGAATTACCTCTGGTGCAATCCCATTAAGTGCTTCCATCAATGAAAGTGACCATAATGTGTTAACTGCCACTGACATAACTGTTGAATGTGCTAATGTTTCAAGACTCATTGAAAAATCTTCTGAAGAAACCGTTGATAGTCATGATATAGGACAATGTATAAAAGAAAATTCAGAGGAATATCATGGTTCATATATTGATAGTGAAAATATTTATTTATTATTCATATCATTCATCTGAAAACCATCAAAACTCAGAATTCTCTCAAAATCAGAAAGGTCTCAAAATCTGCCATCTGAACATTCATTATCTTTTTCCAAAACTAGATGAAATCAAATTACTTTTTTCAGGAAATAATTCAGTAATTTATATTTTTGATTTCAGTGAAACTTTCTTACATGAATTTTTTCGTGATGATCAACTTAAAATTCATAACTACAGTTGTCAAAGAAAAGTCCGACTTGTCCAAAAGGGTGGTGGTCTTCTTGTTAACATTAATGATCGCATTTCTTTCAAATGTCGATATGATCTTGAGGAATTTGGTTTGGAAATAATCTGGCTAGAAATGAGACATGATGTCCAAAAACCATTTGTATTGGCCTGTGTATATAGACTACTGAACACTGACAATGCTTGGTATAATACATTTCAAAACAAGCTTGAAACTCTGTATATAGAAAACAAAGAAGTTTGTTTAGTAGGTGACTTCAATTACAATTTGCTTTATGATACCAATCAAAGCTAGATTAAAACCATGAATTCCCTGAATTATCAACAGCTAGTTCATGTACCCACTAAGATAACAGAGGTATATGAAACACTAATTGATCACGTCTATACTAACAGTGCTGACAATATTATAGAAATTGCAGTTCCCCAATATTCCATAAGTGATCAATATCTTATATGCTGTACATGAAAATTAAGTCAAAAAAATAAAACTTACCATCACAAATATATCAAGTATCGAATACTGAAAAGATTCAATTCACAAATATTCCTTAAAGAACTGAAAAATATCCCTTGGTCAGTAATTGAATGTTTTGATGACCCATCAGATGCTCTTGAAATCTGGATAGATATGTTTACTAACACCATGAGCACTCCTTTTAATTTCAAGTGAGTCAAGCAATAAAATTAACCAAACTGGATTACAGGTGATATACTGAATGCTATTAAGACAAGGGATAGATTTCATAAATTAAAAGAAACTGACAATTACAGATTATGGAGAAACAGATTCATGCCAGTGATACAAAAGGCAAAGAAAGCTTATTATTCCACTGAAATATCAGATAGCGTTACAAAAAGGAATCCTAGATAACTCTGGAAAACCTTCAAGAGGAACATCTGTCAATAACCTGCCATTTACATGTATTAGTGATGCAAATGGTGATATTAAGCAAGAACCCCTTGAAATTGTAAATGCACTCAATGACTACTTTGTGAATATAAATTAAAAACTTGTGGATTTCACAACTCCAAAAAGATTCTCCAGTGATGAATTAAACGAACATATTTATTAAAAACCTAGCAAACAAGAGTGCTTCAAAATCCCTAAACTAAGCCTTGAATTCATTTTAAATGAATCAGACCAATTTGATGTTAGTGGTTAGAGCGTCAGCCTCGGATGCGGGAGGTCGCGGGTTTGAACCCCGGCTGAGTCATACCAAAGACTTTAAAAAATGGCACTAACAACTGCCTCGCTTGGTGCTCAGCATTAAGAAGTTAGTGTTAGGACTGGTCGGCCTGGTGTCAGGATAATGTGACTGGGTGGGACATCATGCTACATGTCTGCGGCATGATGCCCCAGTGCTAGACATCATTACAAACTGTCACACTGCAGACATCGTAGCGATATGACTGAAAATTTTTTAAAGCTGCATTAAAAATCTAAATCACACACACCAACTTGATTTTACAACATCAACAGGTCTAGATAATATAAGTGTTAAATTCCTAAAATTCTCATCTCACGTGATTGTACCTTCACTTATGTATATCTTCAATCTAAGTATTTCCACAGGCATTTTTCCAAACAGGCTAAAGCTGGCAAAAGTAACTCCAATACATAAGAAGGGAGATCTTTCTGATATGAATAACTATAGACCTATATCAGTTTCATCATCACTTTCAAAGATATTAGAAACATGTTTGTAATGAATTTAGAAACTATCTGGAATCATTTAATTTGCTACATTCATGACAATCAGGCTTCCGTGAAGGACATTCATGCCAGACTACACTAACTAGGATTTGTTAACAGCAACAGATCAAGGCAACCTTATAGGCACAGTGTTTCTTGACCTTTCAAAGACTTTTGACCTTATCAATCACAAAATCCTGCTGGAAAAGCTCAGCATATATCAAGTTAACCATGAAAGCTTAATTTGGTTTCGATCCTATCTTGAAGGCAGACAACAACAAGTTTCTATTTTAAATAAACTTTCAGAAAAGAAACTGATAACGCCAGGTGTTCCACAAGGATCAGTTCTTGGACCATTACTCTTTCTGTTGTACATCAGTGATTTACCATATCACATTGAGCTATCCACCACCACATATTCGCAGATGATACGACATTATACAACATTGGATCAACAGGCCATGAGATTAGCACTAAATTAAATAAAAATAAATAACTGGTGTGAACACGATGGTATGAAGATAAATGCAGCCAAATCAAAAGCCATGATCTTAGGTAGTTGAGCAAGAATAAAACTGAGAAGAATGGTTTCAAAGTAATGATAAAAGGAATGGATATACAACAGTCTGAAAATGAAAAACTACTTGGCATTATGATAGACCATATCTAGTGCTGGAAAATAAAGTTTGATAAGGTCATTAAAAAAGTCAATTCACTGCTTTATCTCTTGAACAGAACAAAATATTATCTCCCTCAAATTCAGAGAAAGATATTCTACAATGCATATATCATGTCACACCTAGAATATTGTTGATCTATCTGGGGTAATATCAGGAAAGATTATTGAAATTTCAAAAAAGAACAGCTAGAGTTATTCTTGATGCTGAACTAGATACACCATCGACAAATCTTTTTAAAACCCTAAAGTGGCTTCCATTTCAGCAGAGACCTCAATTTCAGAAGGGTTTACTAGTCTATAAATCCTTACATGGTTTGGTTCCTGATTATCTTAAATGTAATTTTAAATTTGTTAAAAATGTACGTATGTATGAACTAAGATCCATCTCAAACAACAACTTATATTTACCTAAACCAAATTCAGAGTTTTATAAGAAGAGTTTTGCTTTTTCTGGAGCCAAACTATGGAATTCCATACCACCTTATATAAAGTCAGCCGACACATGCCAAGCTTTTAAAAAGCTTCTTAGTTAATGTCTACAGAAACAATCATTTGTATGATTTTGTTTAATTCAGTACTACAACTTGTTACAACATTGTTATCATGTACTCACCTATAATGTTTTACATATGTTCAATACTACTATTTGTATTAATCCTTTATGTACTCATCCTTGAAGCCTTATACATATTTTATTGTAGCAGTAGATCAATTGTCAAGTTTTAACAGCATCTGTCGTCTAAAGACACCTTATCTTGTAAAAATTCTGCATTATATATATATTTGTACATATGTCATTGTAGAAGGCCTCATGGAAGATTGGTCAGTTGACCAAATGAGCTTGTTCTTTAAATAAAGTCATTATTATTATTATTATTATTATTATTATTATTACTATTATTATTATTATAATTATAGGGGAACCCCACTGTAATACACTTTGTTATGACATGAATTCAGATATAACATGGTAATGTCACAGCTCCCAAAATTTTAAAACATCTTCACCAAATTTTTCTGACCAATTTTTGCATTACAATAAAGCTTAACTGCCATGTAAAGAAGAGTTTTATTTGTTGATCAGGTGATATATATTGCATCCTTGAAGAAATAAGATTGCATTTCTTTGAATCAATGAAGCTGTTAAAATCTTCGATATGTGAATGTCCACTGCAGACCTTCAAGAGGTAATCACTGGAAATTCTTGACAACTTGTCACTTTATAAGTAAACAAGCTCTTTAAAAGCTGATAATTGTTAAAATAATCTGCACCTGAACCATAAACAATAAAACCAAAAATTCTTCTTTGTGTTTGTCTTGAATGCACTATTTACAACTGTTATTTATTCAAAACAACAAGACCACCAAAACTTACCCAATCACACCAAACATCTGTTGCAACTAATAGGCACTGATTTACAAAAACAAAATAGAAACAAGTAAAAGATATTTGTTTAAAAAGACACCTTTATGCACAAGTGCATTCTCATCAACCAATTCATAATGTAATCAATCAAACAGAAAAGAAATCAGTTTTCAGTAAACTATAAAATCTAAATCAGTCCTGCTTCAATGAATATTACTTATTGTAAAATATCACTACTGCTGGACATGTATGGCTTCTATGAATATTACTTATTGTAAAATATCACTATTGTTGGACATGTATGGCTTCTATGAATATTACTTATTGTAAAATATCACTACTGTTGGACATGTATGGCTTCTATGAATATTACTTATTGTAAAATGTCACTACTGTTGGACATGTATGGCTTCCATAAATATTACTTATTGTAAAATATCACTACTGTTGGACATATATGGCTTCCATGAATATTACTTATTGTAAAATATCACTACTGTTGGACATATATGACTTCTATGAATATTACTTATTGCAAAATATCACTACTGTTGGACATATATGGCTTCTATAAATATTTTGAATATCTGCTATATAGTGTTTCATAAGTTTGTGTGAATTTACTATCAAGGGAGACCACTCCGGTAGCCTAATGGTTAGAGCGTCCGCCTCGGATGCGGGAGGTCACGGGTTTGATTCCAGGCTGGGTCATACCAAAGACTTATAAAAATGGTTCTAACAGCTGCCCCACTTGGCGCTCAGCATTAAGAGGTTAGTGTTAGGACTGGTTGGCCTGGTGTCAGGATAATGTGACTGGGTGGGACATTATGCTACATGTCTGCGGCATGATGGCCCAGTGCTAGACATCACTAAAAACTGCCACACTGCAGACATCATAGCGATATGACTGAAAAATTGTTAAAGCTACGTTAAAAATCCAAATCACACACACACATATTATCATGGAATGTAATTGTGCTACATCTATCCTTATGTTATTCTTAGAAATTAATACTGTTCACATTCAGTTCAGATACATCATGATCGATCCTGAGATAATTAAAAATTCTTCGTGCATATTTTAAAAAAATTATTAACTCTTATGAATGCAATGTGATCTGTTGGTGAATACACATGTACTGTAACTATTCATGCTATTCAATATGACAAGTTTCTTATACATATATATATATATATATATATGTAGGGATGTATGGATCTCTGCAAAACATTAAATATCACCGAACATGCAATCACTGTTTCAAGTATTTATCATTCAGTATGCATCAATTTAAGTTGGTAACTGTCAGTGAAGCCCATAGTTTTACACCCACCCCCATCTGGCATTTTGCACAGCCTCCAACATCTTCCATTATATGACCTGTTTTAAGATTGCACAATACATTATATGATACGATGGCACTCTGCAGACCCTGACTATTGTTATATATATATAATAGAAAGTGAGAGAGAGAGAGACTAACACTATCCATACAACATCCCACCCCAATGTTGTGAATCAATTCTGTCTTGTAGTTCCAAAGGAATACTTGTTTAATATCTTTAAAAAAAATGAACAATCTAATACTGGTGAGAAAACAAGACTTCCATACAACTCAGTACCTCACCTTTCAACAATATTATGATTGTGAGACAACAAGGGTTCCATGTAATTCAGTGTCTCACCTGTGAACCTTATAACAATGGGGCGATAACTAGGATTCCATGCAACTCAATGTCTCACCTGGAAACAATATTATACTCTCAGTGCTAAGTTTTGTTTAAGTTCAAAAAGTTTTGAAATGTGTAGAAACTGAAAAATTGATGTAATGACCTGAAACACTAATCTGGTCATCTACATTTGAATGCAGATAGAACTAAATTCATTTGTCTCCCTCATATGGTTTTTGCTTAAATGTCATTTTTCAAGAGTCAAAGCCCAAGAAGAGATAAAATGTGTAGAAATACGAAAAAATGTTGCAATGTTCTGAAAGTCTACCTAGGTCATCTGCTTAGGACTATGATAAAATGTGTAAATTTTTACAGCTATAAATCTAATAATTCTTGCACTATCTTGCTAAAATGGTTCTGGGACAGACTTTATGGATGTAAAGAGACATGAGGACTCACTGACATATGGATGTACAGCAGCAAAGCAACAAGCCCTTTTCTGATAGCATAATGGGGACATCAAAGTATGAGTCTACTGAAATAAATTAGGAAGGCTTGTATGTCAAAATTCCAGATGTTTTGACAAGGATTCTAGATTTTATGTTTTGGTGTTGATGCATGTATGTACATGGACAGAATTCTGTATGTACTTACCCTGAAAGTAATCACTTTTTCCATCTTGGAAAGTGTAGTTTATTACAACCACAGAGAATATCACAGACCACAGATGGACATCATGGAATATGCTGATGAAATTAAACTGTGGCTGAAAAAAACAGGTGTCTGATAAAATAAACTAAACCAATTCATAACATATGTAATTGAGCTGCACTGTAATTATTACATGACATGGAGTGTGTAGCCCAATCTAAACAATACCTATTAAGTAAGACTGTAATTACATGACATGAAGTGTGTAGCCCAATCTAAATAATACCTATTAAGACTGTAATTACATGACATGAGGTGTGTAACCCAATCTTAACAATACCTATTAAGTAAGACAATCACCACATCACATGAAGTGTGTAGCCTAATCTAAACAATACCTATTAAGTAAGACTGTAATTACATGACATGGAGTGTGTAGCCCAATCTAAACAATACTTATGAATTAAGACTGTAATTACAGGACATGAAGTGTGTAGCCCAATCTAAACAATACCTATTAAGTAAGACAATCATTACATGGCATGGAGTGTGCAGCCAAATCTAAACAATACCTATTAAGTAAGACAATCATTACATGGCATGGAGTGTGCAGCCCAATCTAAACAATACCTATTAAGTAAGACAATCATTACATGGCATGGAGTGTGCAGCCCAATCTAAACAATACCTATTAAGTAAGACAATCATTACATGGCATGGAGTGTGCAGCCAAATCTAAACAATACCTATTAAGTAAGACAATCATTACATGGCATGGAGTGTGCAGCCAAATCTAAACAATACCTATTAAGTAAGACTGTAATTACATGACATGAAGTGTGTAGCCCAATCTAAACAATACCTATTAAGTAAGACTGTAATTACATGACATGAAGTGTGTAGCCCAATCTAAACAATACCTATTAAGTAAGACTGTCATTACACGACATAGAGTGTGTAACCGAATCCTATTAAGGAAGACAATGATCCCTACTTAGGACATGGAACACAATTTGAAGCAACGATACAAAATGTGTTAAAAATTGGATTCAATATTTATTAAGAAACCTGCTTCTGAAGATTTGTTTTCCTGGCAATCTCTGGAATATATACTTTTATCCTTGCATTTCTTTTTTGAAAAATGCCATATTTAGATGATATTACATAGGCAACCATATGAAGGTAATAACATAGATAAAACAATAGTTCTGTGAATGGCATGTTATATGCCTACCAAGTGTTTAATGAGTCTCTACCAATCCAGTAGGGCATGGCTGACTCTGGAGATTACTGACCAATGGATTACAAAGACCTGGACCATATGGTCATGGTATGCAGTCTTGAACTAAATTAAATGTGCAGAATCCATTAATATTTTTAAATAGATTTATTGTGACTAGGACATCTGACCTTTTGACCCCAGAATCTAATGGTATTTTTATACTGCTAAATGCAAGCATTTATGCAGTCTGGTCAAGGAATTTCCTCTTAAACAAAACAAAAATCCATTTATCTTTGAGATACAATGATACATATATTTGACATTTTGATGCCAAAAAAATCAATAGTCCTCTTCCATACCTGAAATGCATCACCCTCCACAAACTTTGGTCAAGTTATGTGGTAAGGTAATGAAGTCATTATGCAAAACAAACATTTTCTTCTGTCAGTTAATGACCTTGATCATTGATTTTCTATTCCAAAATCAATTGGTTTCTTTGTTGCCCAACATGTAAGTCACTGACAAACTTTGATGGCACAAGGTGAGAACATAAACTTTTTGTGCAGAAACTATTTTCTCCCTTTAGTCAAAAAGACCATAACATTCGACCCTGACCACAAATCAATAGGCTTCCTCCTTAACTCAAGGTCAGCCACAAAGTTTGGTCCATGTATGAGATGTAGAAAGACACCAACTATCATCTTTCAGTCACAGTTTCCATGACCTTTGACCTTTTGACCCCAAAATCAGCTTCTTCCTAACCCCAAGTGCAAGCCATCTACACAGTTAGTTGACTGTAGGTGGTGGAGAAACTTCAGTTATTTTACATAAACAAAACTGATAACAGATGGATGGAATAAGGGATGGACAACATCACAACATAAAATAGGCTCTGCCTTATGGCATTGTAGAATAGTTATTTTTGCTCAAATAATGTTGTTTAGTCATGTCAAATGCAAGAAGCCTTTCAATTTTAGATTGAAATATATTTTCTGGAACCAGACACTCAATATTTCAGGTGTAGATCCAAGCCACCCCCCTTTCATGTTCCTTGTCAATTTGTAAGAAGCAGCAAAAAATCAGTGCTGTCATAAGCAAAGTATTTTTAAACATAAAAGTTGAAAATGCAACACCTATAAGCATTTGTAAGAATCAATTGTATGCTTACTCTACACAATTATCATGAAGGCTTGAAATCAGTACACCACTATAAATGTGTTGCCTGCCGATGGTGTGAAAACTGTAATGACCATCACTCTTTTAACACAATGATATAAATCAACTGTTGTTAGGCCAAATAAGGGACAAAAAGCAAATACAAACATAACCATATGCACACACATGCACAAAGACACCAAGTAAAGCAAAAAAAATAATAATTTTGAACTTATTCTTTGGCTCATCAGCATTAAATTGTAGCTGCAATGCAAATTCATGTCTGAGCAGGTGATATAAAAGTTATTAATACTTGAAAACATGGACATCTGTTGGTGCGCAAATATCCTAAATTAAGAAATAAATTAATGGCACTAAAAGATATTCAACAGAAATGGTCTGAAATACACAGAAAGTTGATGAAAAAGGAAATCATTGAAGAATGTCACCAAAACATTCTCCTGCTGACAAGTCCTACTCTGGTTGTCTAACCTAATAGTCTGGTCAGATGTAAATATTTATTCTGTGAGTGCTTCCAAATTGTGGTTCAAACCTACCGAAGCCATAATAAACTTTCAAAACATCTACCCTACAGAAGCCATAATAAACTGCCAAAACATCTACCCTACAGAAGCCATAATAAACTGTCAAAACATCTACCCTACAGAAAGCCATAATAAACTGCCAAAACATCTACCCTACAGAAAGCCATAATAAACTGCCAAAACATCTACCCTACAGAAAGCCATAATAAACTGCCAAAACATCTACCCTACAGAAAGCCATAATAAACTGCCAAAACATCTACCCTACAGAAAGCCATAATAAACTGCCAAAATGTTCTACCCAACAGAAAGCCATAATAAACTGCCAAAACATCTACCCTACAGAAGCCATAATAAACTGTCAAAACATCTACCCTACAGAAAGCCATAATAAACTGCCAAACAATCTACATGCGAGTATATACAGGTCTGTGTGCCATTAACAACAGCTTCTAGTGGGATCTGAATCGGATCTTTCATTAAAAATTAAAATGTCACAAAAATAAATACCCTTCATATGAAAGTGAAAGCAAAAATTTGTTGGTAAAGCAACAAAACACCAGAATAAATCCAAAATCACAATTTGGATGTCATAGGGCATGCATGGAAATGGTCAAGTGAATTTGCTGGCATGTTGGTTCTCGCCTGTTTGCTGAAGGGTTAATCATATGATCTCTTTCATTTTATGAAGGATCAATCTCTGTACATAAAAAATGCTTCTGTAGTGAGATCCAAATATTAATAAGACTGAAAACTAGTGACACTATGGTGAGAACCACAAGCAAGAGTATCTATTTTTTATTTATTTTGTGAGATGAACTAAGGATACACTTAAAGAATATGACCAAAAAAAACCACGTAAGCAAAACAAGTGAAAAAGAATGTGACAGTGAGATAGTGGATGACAGAGATGTACTGAGGGAAAGATGAAACAAGAAATTTATTTGACACCCTGATACAATGACCTAGCTGTAAACTTAAGGAAGCAAGTGGATGTATGGACAGATAAGAGTAAGAGAAAGATAGAGGAAGGATGGAGGAAAACAGAATGACAGAGACAGAGAAACAGAATGCATGTTACCTCAATCACATGCACTAATATCAGCACGGGAACCTGGATCAGACACACTTGGATTGCTATACTGGTTCCAATCTCAATCCTGAAAGAAAATGTCAGTAAACTTTTAAATGTATTTCACCATAGGTTAAATTTTTTATATGAGCCTTTTTTTCTGTTGAAAAAATTCTTAAAAAAATCAAACAATTTCAAAATTTTCACAACTTTTAGAGTTTGTGACACATTCAATCCATAACAATATACAGAGAGTCAATACAAAATGGATGCCCCCACCAATGAGATACAACTGAAGGGCAAAGTTTCAAGACAAAAACAGGATCATAACGGTGGCTGTAAAATTCATCTAACAAATAGTAACTGAACTTTGCCAAAGTCATCATCATGTGAAGCCTCATACCTAGCCATCCAAGTTCTTGTGCAGAAACAAAATTCTAATGCAACTTACAAGCAAAGTCCAATCTCAAGCAGGGGCTATAACTCTATTAAATTCTCTTGGAAAATTATGAAAATGAAATTTTGACCAAAGTCCTTTTCTTGTAAACCCCAGTACTGAATTTCCTTTGAATCAATTAAGTCCTTCAAAAGTGACAAAGCAGAATGAAATTCTTATGTAAAAGACAGGCAGAGTTCTATTAAATTTTGTTGTTTAATGGTGAAAATTAAACATGACCAAGACGATCTTAATGTAAAGCATCACACCATATTTAATTGGAATTCAATGAGTCCTTCAAACGTCAATAAGCAGAAATGACATTCTGATGCAACTGAAGCAGAATGTTACAAAGCAAACTTGAGCCATAACTCCTTAAATTTCACACATTTTTCAAAATGGTGAAAACTGAATTTGACATAGGACCTCTTAATGAAAAGATTCATTCTAAATGTGATTTTAAGTCCTTCAAAACTTGTTGAGGTAAAACAGAATTTCCTAATTTGACTGAAGGGGAAAGGTACAAGTCAAAAAGGGGCTGTAACTCCATTAAGTTTAATGGCAAATTGTGAAAATTAAACATGACCTAGGTGTTCTTAATAAAAGTCTCATATAATTTAGTTTTATACCACACTGAGTTCTTCAAAAGGTCTTGAGCTGAAACCAAATTTGTAACAGAAATGACAGATGACATGGGTAACACTATAAGCCCTGCCTCCCCAAACAACCATACAGATGGCAGGGACATACAAAGGGAAACTGGTGTTACTTGAGAAATGCATTTGCCCATCAAAAACTGAGCACCAACATATGTTTAACATACAGGCTCCACATTAACCCTAAGTAAAAGTGATTTCAAATTGGAACATTTGGAGTAAATGCTCAGCTTGACTTTCATTATGAAGATAAAAACCACAAACAAACATTGAAATTATATGTATTAAGAATGATGCCTGAATCAGTTACAATCTTTAGCTGGCATCATGACTGGAGAATACAACAAAATAATGTTAATTCCACCTTCTATTGCAGTACAGTTATGGATTTCTCATAGTTTTCTACTTTTTAGCTGTTAGATAGGCTCTGGCAATACAAACTTTCTACTGTAAGGGTTGTATTTTTCCATTGCCCTCAAAAAGTACATGGTTCCTATTTGTGTTAACAGTATTCCTTCATTACAACAAGTGTTCCCTCATTACAATGCGATTCAAGCAAGCCATTATAATATGAGCAAGGCCAAATTAAACTCACAGACACTGAAAGCAAGGCCATATCAGTATGTGTGTATGTATGTTGTACACAATACACCCCCTCCATCATGTATGGTTCTTTATATGTGCAATCAAATTGTTTTATTTTTTTAATTATCAAAGAGCTAAGATCAAATGTGAAGAAGTTAGTAGCCATGAAACGATTCAATTCTTGTGATAAAACATATGGAATCCATGAACATCTCCATGTTATGAGTGCCATGGTATACGAATGGACCTTATTACATTTATTCCTTAATAACTCATCAGTAATGGGGTCCATAAACACTGACTGCACCATGGGACAGTGATGGAGGCTAAAGTTCTGGTTAACAGCTGGGAAAAGGATGGCAGAGTGCTAGCAACTTTCATTGATACAACAGAATCATAATCTCTATTGTCCTACACAAAAATATTTGTCTAATGGATTTTTAAGGATATACATGCAAGATCTTACTGTGAAGCTGGATTATATTAATAAAATGTTGGAGTTGAATTCAGATAACAAATGTAAATGTCAGTATACACATCTTCATTGATAGCAAATGCCAATGACTGAGAACAAATCCATGTTGTATGTACTTATAAACACAGCATCCAGCAGTGGCACTGTCCCAGTACACTACACTGAATTGGAACAACTTACAAGTTACCTTCTAATTTATCACTGAAGAGTTTAAAGAATTATCTGGGATGATTCCATCAAATTTGCAGGCCCCCATCCTCAGCAATGGGATTGTTTTTTTCTTGCAAAACAAGCACTTGGGGGAGTTTAACCCAATGATTTTGGTTTATAACCAACTAAGATTCCTTCATCATTTTTACTGCAATTTTTTCAGATGACCTTCATTGGCAGACATGTCTCAGTCTTCAAGCAGACTACATCTTCTGAATTATGGAGTTGTTAAAGTTTCACAATCAATGTCTCAAATGGATGAAATCTTTAAAAAAATTGTTGTTGTCGTTGTTGTTGTGAGGCTTAACGCCATTTTTCAGCACACGATAGGCTATACATGGCTATTAATGGTGGAGGAAGAAACCAGGAAATCCATGGAAAGAACCACCGACCCACAAGAAGGTACTGGCAAGCTTTCTCACATATCCACATTCGCCGAATCTTAGACTCGAACCCATGCAGACAGAGGTGAGATGGCAGTGACCCGTAATGGAGAGCGCTTTAGACCACTCGGCCACTCTTTAGAAAATTGAACAGTTCTAGTACAATAAATACTGCCTGCTGTAATTTTGCATCATTTTCACAGCTGAATTTTTCAATGCATATTTTATATATGTTTATGTATTCACAGATGCCTGTGCATGTGTTCCATGCTTGATTTGACTTTTAAAATCACTTAATTATTTAGTATCAAGCCAGATTCTTCACATCATGTTTTTTATACTGTATATATTGTACATAACAGACATAAGGCCTCAAGGTAGATTAGTTCTGTAACTAATTGAGTTAAATTCTCTAAATAAAGTCTTTATTATTATTATTATTATTATTATTATTATTATTATAAGTTAAATTACTTGAACTGCTGCAGATGAACTGCATTGTTTGTGTTACATAAAGTTAATACCTTATATTAAAAAGTAAAATTTTAGTCTTTAATTAACTGCTCTGATTTCCAGTTGTGATAATTAAGGGCTGGAAAATTACATACTAGCATTCAAACTACCAATATGTTATAAATTAAAATGCAGTGCTGAGTGATTAAAAAATTTCATTGTATTTTCTGATAGATTAATCAGTTATATTTGCTACTCTTCCACTAAAAGTAACAGTAGAAACACTGAAAATATGACTTGCATAAGGCCATATCTTATGTACCTCAAAGTCTGTTTAAACTTGAGCATATTACCATTGGCTTAAAATTTATTGTATCATTACATGTATTTCCTCAGTATCGAAAAAAGTATAAAACAGAATAACATAAAAAGCATGACCCAGTTCATCAAAGGTGGCCAAAAAAGTTATTTAGCTTTTCACACTATGTAATGTAACTCAAAGCACACCACATATTTCAGACCTGCATTCAATTTAAGTAATTCAAAGCACATAAATTCCAACAGACAAGATTTACCAATCTCCAATTGGGATATTTCAAAATATAAATTTTGGGACTACCAACGGAAATTTGGGTCACCAGGCAGCCCTAATGTATGTAACAGAATCATCCCTAATAGTTTACAGATTTGCTCAAGGCTAGAACTTTGAACCTGTCCATGGTGTGTTATTTTAAAAAAAAAACCAGATTGATGTCACCCAGATTCACTGCAATGTTGGCACCATTAATGTATAATAACTGGCACCATTAATGTATGATAACTGGCTCCATTAATGTATGATAACTGGCTATAGAAAATTTATCTGCCTGTGGCATTGTATTAAAGGATCATTTAGTCCCAACACTTGTCAAAATACCAGCCCATCATTTTTAATAGATCTGTTGATAAAATATATAGTCTTCAGTTTTACTAATCTTGAAAATAAGAATACATATTTGACATTTAGATTAGTGAAGATTCTAGGAGCTTGTTGTGCTGAAAAAAATTCCAATACAATTATTTCAAAAAGTTTATATTTTTACTCTTAGTTTTAAGAGCAATTTATATAAATAATGATTATAAAGGGGTAATAACAAGATAGAATGAATGATGGGGGTATAGGGAAATAGTTGCCATTATTTTTGCTATAAAAATACCAGAGTTCATGTTTCCATTTGTTTTCTGTATATGCTTATTTTCATTCAAGTTCTTATTATTCCATTTTACAGTGTTATGAAATATTATTGAAAGATATGATGGAACATATTACAACTAAAAAATGTGTTCATTGAACATGGATGTTCCACCACAGTGCATGAAAACTAACCTCAACACAAAAATCAGCCAAGGCATGACGGATGTATATGTAAATGTAGATGTATAAAGGCAAACTTTATAAACCCTACCAATGATATGGTCCGACATTATAAAAAAATTACAAACTTACCCCAAATTAATATTATTCTGCAATGCAAACTGGATACCATTTACAATCTCAGGAAGTGCTGGTACCATGGCTATCATGGTCACTCCAATAAAATACTGGTAAGAAAAATATATATCTCAGAGAAAAACTAAATAGTTAATGTGAATTATATAAGCTGCTAAAATTAAATGTAAGTATAAGTCAATTTTTATTAACACTAACATTAAAGGGAAAATACAGTTTTTAAATTTGTATCATTAAATTATTCCTTGTTTAATTCTAAGTGATTCTACCAATTTCAAAGGTTTTGCTAACAAGATAGTCAAGCTCTGGTCCAAAATGTAATTAACACAAGCTCATGCCATATTGACTTTACCCAGGTATTCTGAGATGATCTAAATTAACTGCCCTTCTCTTTTGGTAATGGTGTTGTTAGTATTGCCATTTATCAGCACATGACAGATTAAAACACTGTGGCTAGTATAGATGGTGGAGGAAGAACCCTGGAAAACCTCAGTAGGAACCAATGACCCATGGGTAGCTACTGGCAAACTTTACTCACATACTCATATTGTTCAAGCCAAAGAGTCCAACCCATGCTGACAGAGGTGAGATTGCAGTGATATGTAAAGGAATGCACTTTAGACCACCCAGCCATCAATGGCCCCTTTTGGTGATGTCACACTGGCACAACTTGTTAGTGATAATGACTAAGATGTACACATTTTCAAAAGAGTTTATATTCATTAGGTTACTTCTGTATTATTAGAATTTCTGCACACTCAAGATAGTCATTAAAAGAAATATGAATGCATACGGAAATCTCTCTCTCTCTCTCTCTCTCTCTCTCTCTCTCTCTCTCTCTCTCTCTCTCTCTCTCTCTCTCTCTCTCTCTGATAAACATTTATCTGGATTCACCATTAAGCAGGCGTAAAGTTTTAACTGACTGCAAATTTTACAAATCTGCATGACAGCAACTTACCTCTGACACCCCTGTGGAACTGATCAAATAGTGTATGTTGTCTGTGATGAGGTCTGAACACAAGGCTATCAACGCTGTGCAGACCAGAAGAATTATGACACTTTTTATCCTGGACCACTGTGGGGCTCCATGTGTGTGGCCTAAAAATATAATAAATACACATTCTATATGATTGTGTACAACACATACCAAACTAAAAACAATGCAGACCCAGATCTACTGTTATATAATGCACTGATATATCATGGTCTATATAAATCTTGCATAAATTGTAAACTGATATATCATGGTCTATATAAATCTTGCATAAATTGTAAACTGAATAATGTTGCATCTGCTATGCCAAGACATATTCAAAATACCTTGCAAAGTCACTGGTGCATAAAAGGCAGGTCAATGTGTACTTCTTTTACCTTGCAAAGTCACTGGTGCATAAAAGGCAGGTCAACATGTACTTCTTTTACCTTGCAAAGTCACTGGTGCATAAAAGGCAGGTCAACGTGTACTTCTTTTACCTTGCAAAGTCACTGGTGCATCTGCTATGCCAAGACATATTCAAAATACCTTGCAAAGTCACTGGTGCATAAAAGGCAGGTCAATGTGTACTTCTTTTACCTTGCAAAGTCACTGGTGCATAAAAGGCAGGTCAACATGTACTTCTTTTACCTTGCAAAGTCACTGGTGCATAAAAGGCAGGTCAACGTGTACTTCTTTTACCTTGCAAAGTCACTGGTGCATAAAAGGCAGGTCAATGTGTACTTCTTTTACCTTAGCAGTACACTCCACAATGAATATGCATCAAATTTCATGACCATACATGCAACAGCATAAATGCAATTGAACACTTTCAATGTGAAAGCACTGACGCTTTTGCCCAACAATAACATTATCTCACCTATGTTTTAAATGGAATAGACCCTGATCTGCAGGTCCAGTATGAAATAGTTTATCTGGGTCTAAACTGTTGAAAAAATATGGTAAGTAAATTAAGTATAAAAGTATGAAAGGCAGAGTTGGGTACCAAAAAAAATTTGGACTGCAGTATTTCTGAACATAATGCAATATATATCATAGTATATTCCAATTATATTAGGAACCAACAATTTCATTTGAGACAGGGGTCTCAAACTATTACATTCTGTCTGTCAATAGCTGGAAAAATATCTTGCTTTTATTTAAAGTAAAATAACACCATATCATCCATGATATTATTTACAAATTTTTTTTATATCTCAGTTCAAAAGAAAATCATAGACATGACAAACGTGATTAAAGGATCATGAATAAAATCATATTTATAATATTAAAACTAATCTGTGACAAATTCATTTTGTACAACTAATAATATTTTACTTATTTTGTCATGTAAAATGAAAACATGCTGTTAATGGAATTAAATTCATAACAAGATTATGCTGGAATTTCCATACATTCCTTACTGATAGAATATACTGAAGCGCTGGTACAGTGAAAAGCACCATGGTACATACCAATCGAAAAAAATACTTTGGTAGAACAGTTTGCTGATAATACCATGCACCTATATTGACAGGATGGAAGTCTGTTACCCTGAGCAACTTAGCTGCAGACTAATTTCTAAGTACTTGATCTCACTGACCAATGATCAGAAAAAATATCCTGAAAATGTTACTGATGTCACTACTGCATACAATTTACACTGTTTAAGTGACATCATGTGACATAACACATTATCTAAGTACATCATCATGGCCACTCATCAACTAAGGCATTATCTTTTTTGCTGAAACACTTAAGTTATTTTTTCATTTTCTCATTTTAAGTTACTTTTTAATAACCTGTGTAAATAATATCATAAAGTTATCATAAGATGTTCAGTACTGTACCATGTTACTTTGCATTTACCAACACTGAACTTGAGTCACTGTTTTCTAGATCCATGTTACTCTGCATACACTAACACTGGACTTGGATTCACTGTTTTTTAGTACTGTGTTACTCTGCATGCACCAACGCTGGACTTGAGTCACTGTTTTCTAGTACTGTGTTATTTTGCATACACGAACACTGGATGTGAATCATTCTTTTCTAGCACCGTGTTACTTTGCATACACCAACACTGGACTTCAGTCGTTATTCACTGTTTTCCTGTGATTTCATCTTTTTTAAAGAATATATCAATCACTGCACTCAAATATTTTGATTGTGGATTTTGGTGCTAAAACACTGAGGTGCTACAATTCTGCTTGATCCAATAAATATTTGACAAGGTTATGAATTGGTAAACAAATATTTCTGTCAATCAGCCAGTTATAGCCAGTGTACAGTATGTGATTTTGTGCCATGAGCTGTTGATAAACATAACAACATTGTGTTACAGTTGAAAACAGTTGTGGTCATACATACAATTTATCAGGACAGTATCACATGACAATTCTCTGGATGCATAGGTGGGAGACACCAAAACCAGCCAGAATTGTTCATTTTTAATCATTTTAAACAATGAGGCATTTATATTTTGAGAATGATGAATTCTGGCAGTGTTTTCTTTTAAAACTGATTGCTAAGCTGATCCATTCCAAAGAAAAACTTCTAAACAAAATTAAATCATTAAGCAAAACGTCTGAGAAGAAACCAATTTTATTTAGTAAAATATGTTTCTTTGATAATACTAACCCAATCATAATATCTTAGAAGAATTACTACTACCTCATAAATCCAGCCCTCCCAGGTTAAAACTTTTTAAAACTAAGTTATGACTGAGGTGGCAGTCCGAGTGAAAAGAGGGATTGATGCCTGTGAATTCATCAGCTACTACATGCTTTCTATATGGACGTAACTGTGGGAGGCTGGGAGGATGTATGTGTATCTTGATTGGCTAAGTATTAATGAAGAAACATTTTACTGAAAAAAAATGGTTTCTTCTTCAAATATGTTACCCATTTATAACACCTAAGGAGAATAGGCATGAGGTGGAGGGAGATACATCCCCTTACCCTGGAGAGACCATCTCCAGTCCCCTAAGGTATGTGAGACAGCTTTCTGATAAACTGACTGGAAAAAAGACTCCATATGTCAGGGAGCAGCTTCCTTTCTGCAAATCCAGCACAAGTCATGAAGTTACATCTTGATGAAGTTTTTGAATGATCTGGAAAGGTAACCTTTTGCACCACTAGTAAAGGTTCCTGCTGACTGAACTAAGCCTTTTAGGATGAAAGATCTCTGATAAACACTGGAGATATGTACCTGGATCTCCATCTCACGGCAAGGTGAAATTCAATATGAACAGACAATCAGATAGGTCTTTGGTTTTTCCAATATCCTCTCTTTCATGATAACAGTGTGATAGATTTAATTGTGACTGGTGCTAAATGTTTCTCAATGAACAGCCACAGGAAGTTAACTATTGTGGTATGGATGCCTACATTGGTGTCAAGAGTTTTTGTGCACTACATTGAGAATATATCAAATTGCCTTCATACGCCTCTAAGGTGGATAGCCACCTCACTTGAGGGATTTTCCACCACTTGTGAGAACTGCTTGTTCTAAAGGGTGTATTTTAATAAGATCCAGACAAGCAGGCTTTGTAATTCTGGGCTGGTATGAAACACCTGCCATCATGGTTTAACGCAGATGAGGGAACATCTAAATTCCTGGCGATTCTGTTGCAAAACTAATGAGGATGATTCATGATTCCCATTTGAGTGGAGCAACCAGAATGAGACTCCAATTCTTTTGATTCCTGTATCACCTTCAGAACCCAAGGTGTTGGTGAAGTGTATACATTTGGCCATTCCAACCTGTGGAAAGAGCATCGATTATCCAGGCATGTTGGATCTGGGACTGGTGAGACAAGAGCTGTGATTTTGGCATTCCACCTTGTCACCAATAAGTTCCAACATAGATTAATCCCATGGAGCATCTATTGAGTGAAAACTGAGGGATGAAGAGACCATTTTGTTTGTATTAGCTCCTTCTTGTGGGACAATTAGTCCACCAATACATCAGCCAGCCTAGGATATAATAAACTTAAATGTGAATTTGACAATGATGACACCACTTTCAAAAATCATAAAAAAAGGTCTGGTGACTTGGTTCTGCTTTGCTGTTGAGACAAGACACCACACTGAAGTTGTCGGACAGAATGAGAACCCCATTCCCATACAGGATCTCAAGCCACCAATGAAAAGCTTTCAAAACAGTTTTTGTCTCAAGAATATTTCTAAGTAAATAATGATCCTGAGGGTGCCACACTCCTATGGCATCCCGAAATGGTAGGAGACTTACTCCCCTTGTCCATTGTGTTCAAATCCGTACCAATCATGATTGCCAGAGGTTGTACTTACAGAGGTGTCCCCATTTGAGTCCAGAGTGGTTCGCTACCTTCAAGATGCAACCTCATATTGTGCAGATTGTGAAAGTTGGTCAATGATCAAGGTTCAGCCTCCATTTGGACCAATGAATCATTGTTATAGGAACCCAAGAAAGCGACATTGGTTTGTTTAAGACGTCCACTGCCGTAATGAGCAGAACTTGGCAGGCAAAGGAATCCTCCAGCAGATGGATTGCTCTATATAAACAAGGAATCTACCATTGCATTATTTCAATTCTGGTTCCTGGCATAAACATTCTTACCTGAATATTGATTCCAGACCTAGTCAACTGAAATATTGAAAAGGTATGCTGTTGGAGATGTTCTTCTTGACAAGTAGATTGAGAATGAGAATAAGGGTAACATGTGAAATCATGTCTTGCTCTGAAATATAACCAGCCTGCTGTTTGTAGCTGCAGTTGGCCAATCACAAAACTTCTGGATGCTGTGTGAATGGGACGTGAAACCACACCTCTTGCAAGTACAAACTGATTGTGTAGTCTCTACAGTGGAAAGCATTTTAACCAATTGCTGCATCCAATCACAAACACAAGAGTGTAAAATAGTTGAGTGAACATGCTTAGGTTAATGACCAAGTAACAAATAAAATTTTGTAGCTGAAAGAACTCTGGGCAAAGGCTTAGGAGGTCCACTGAATATGATAACGAGTCCTCATGAAACTGCTTGTGGGGTCCACATGTCATGGTAAATCTTCCCCAATTGGCAATAAAAGATTGGAGCCTTCTCGCTACTGGGATCTGTGATAGTGGGGGGATAAATATACATCATTTGAAATAGGGAGGGTCTTGTGGAATGAAAACAATTGATTATATGATTAAGATTGTAAGTGTAGCTTGATCTATTATGGTCTTGAAGAAAGGTGGAGGTAGAGAACACTGCATCTTGTTCACTTTTATAGGTTTATAGCTGTTGTTATGGCTATAGCCTTAGTATATTGGGCCTGCATGTTATGAAGTGGGCCATTTTATAAACATGCCCCCATGTATTTCCATTGATATTTGTGGTGAGAAAAGGTAAGCTGTGTTCTGTCTACTGAAATTTGCTGAAGATATTAGATGCAACATTGATCCCCCAGTCATGACGATATAAGCAACTCAAAGGTATCCAAATGGAAAACAGAGGGAAGGCATTTATGAGAAACAGCATCCATAAACACTTGGAACTTGTAATTGATGATGTATGCAATCCCAGTATAGCAGTAACTTGTAAAATTGCGGAAGTAATTAAAAGTAGGTTCTTCTGTAGATAATGACCACCTGATGTCGGAACTCTAGACCAGACAGGTGACGTAGAGAAAAGACGACAAAACTCCGATGGGAGTGGGTTGAAAACTTCTTTAGTCCAAGCCTGCAAGGTGGAATTTCACTCATCACAGTAAGATCTAACAATGACGAAGGAACTTGAGGGCCAGTTTTCATCAGTTTTGGAAGCTGATGTCTCTTGTGCTACGTGTGAAATAATTGGAGAAGAGTGTTGAGGATGACAGCTCACTATACTTGCAGCATGTTAGAAATAAATCTCCATCCTTATAAGGTATAACTAAATCGAGGCTCCCTTTGGGTGGCAGAAGCTTGAGGCCAAGTCAAGAGATGTCTCTTAGGAACTCAGGCACCATGATGGACATCGTATGCCAGAAGTGACTAGAGCTACTATGCTGGTTAGACTGACCCATGGGAGTGCCTGAATAGACTGTGTGTCATCCACAGGATGTGCTTAGCAGCACTATGTGGGTTAGTCTGATGTATAAGTGGTTTTACAAAGTGGGTTCTTGGGTACTGCAGCACTAAACTGGGCATTGTATTCAGGAAATTCCTAGCACTATATGCAAGTTGTAGAACTGGACAAGTTCAATTTCTGTTGGCTGATACTGTATTACCAATTGTGGTCATAGCAATATGCGATCAGAGTTACATGGCTGAGTCCAATTGTGAAGGATCATAGCCATCCTGGCATGACATTATCGAGTTCTTGTGGTTGAGATGGGGAACAGGATATTGATCCAAGCAGCCAGCCCATAATTCTGATATGTCAGCCTGTAAATGTGGTTGTTGTTGCTCCCCATTAAATGGTATGGCTTTGGACCCTTGCATGCAAGCTAATGTTTTTGCCTCCCTATTATATGGCTTTGGACCCTTGCATGCAAGCTGATGTTTTTGCCTCCCCATTAAATGGTATGGTTTTGGACCCTTGCATGCAAGCTGATGTTTTTGCCCCTCAAGCTATGATTCTATACCATACCCTTAGTGCCCAAAGAATTGCCTCTCATTGACTTCAGTCCATAATATGCAAGTCTGACATATATTTAAGAAATGACAACCAGAAAAAACTACACATGCTGAGTGGTTGTCAGACTGGTCTCACCCATGGTCTAAATCTGAGAGACAAAATACAGCAGACAATGCATACACTTACTGTAGTGAGAACATGCAGAGTTACCCACTATAATGAATATCTGTAATGGGGTGCACATGGCTGATACACATAGGGAATTAGAGCATTGCTATCAAGATTTACAAAGTGAACACTAAATAATCAATTCAAGTAACAGGTAACCTGTAGGAAGGTCAACTCTGACAGCCTATACAGGTAAAATCACTGAAGCATCACATACAGTAACTACATGTATGAAGTGGAAGCAGATGAATCAATTCTAGTTACAACTTACCCATAGGAAGGGCCTGTTGTTCACTGCCTATAAAGGTAAAATCACTGAAGCATTACTTATAGTAATTACACATATGAATTGGATTCTACTAAATAAACTGTGAATAGAAAAGTTATCTCTACTTATCTGTCCTCACCAGAAGCTATACAATAAAATAAGTGAGTTTTCTATATTACACACAAAACCTGCACATAAAAAAACAACTTAAGCATCATAATTGATACTTAAGAAGTAGATGCTACAATATCCATTATGAGACAATTTTATCTGTAGGAAAGTCCCAGTAATGTTCTTTACAGGTAAAATTGGAAAAGCGTCATGTATTCATACATGAAATTAGAAACTAAGACAAGATAATATAGAAACTTACTGTCTGTATCCTGACCCAGTGGAAATATACAGCAATATTACATGAGTTTTCTATATCACACACCAGACATGTACATATTAATACTGCCATATCAATGTGATAGGAAGCCATCGAGGCACCAAGTGTGTGTGAAGAGGACAAGTGATAACATACTGAAAATTAGGAAACTCTATCATTGGTATAAGGAAGAAGAGAAAAGCTGGAAAACAAATTTTTAAATAAATTGTGTTTCTATGAGAATACCCAATCAAATTAATGTTAAGGATATAAGCCTGCTACCTGGAGAATCCAGCCCTATATTTCATGCCTATCTCATTTAGAAAAAGGGCAACAACTCTTGCCCATTACTTCCCTTAGCCACTGTCACTAATTTTTAAGCTGAGCAACATACTAATGAGGATGTTCACATGTCGGGGTGGCTGGGAGGGTTTTTAAGAAATATGAACGGGTAAGTATTCTCAGAGAAACAGAATTTACTTCAAAATTTGCTTTCTCCTTCAAATATGTTCCCCAATCACACTAACATTAGAAGAATAGGTAATAGGAGGAGGGAATGTTGAGCATCTGTCCTCTACCTCTGGTAACTATCCAGGGAAAGATGGCTGATATTGATAACCTGCTCTCCTAATTACATAAGCAACACTGCTTAGGATCACTTGATCTGTGAACTCTACAAATGGTTAAGAACAAAATTACTGACATCTTCTTACCTACAAAATTTCACTGGCAAATCCAGCAAAGCAGGCTGTGCTGATTATTTTTAATTGGGTCTGGTGGTCAACTGAGCTGCCACTGCCGGACCTACCAGATTCGAGGTTTGCTTCTGTCAAGCTAAATCTCCAAGATAAAATCTCGAGATAGATAGATAGAATCTGTATACCAACCAACAGCTTCTACTTTATCTCAGTACAAAACATATGGCTCACTGAGATCGCTCTAACCTCAATAGCGGTAATCTTCATGAGGCAACTCTCATCATGTGAGACCTCCATCACAGTAACGGTATGTTGCCGATGGTACTGCTAAACGGATGTATCTGTCCCTAAGATCCCCATAAATCCTGGTTGGCTGTACCATTTTATCAAAAAAGTCCCTATGCTGGAATGGTTGGATGGCTAGTAATGGCAAAGCTGCATTATGTTACAAAACCCATGCATTTGGAATTACTGGTCTGAAGCCATGTTCAGACACGCTCTGGGCAGCCTAAAATTGGGGGGACACTCCCCCAATGAGTCAGAAATTGCAAGTGACAAACTTTAGATGGGGGAAATCCAGCATCCCCAACAAGATTTGCAATGGAGGCTGACTTTGGATGTATACTGAGGATGTCAATGTTATCTTTCCTTGACTGATTCTGTCTTTCCTTTTGATGCTTTCTACACTATTGCTTTGAATGTTTTGCATTTCATGCATTTAGTTGATATTTCTACTGAAATAACACAAGAACAGAAAACAATGCATAAATTAGCAAATTCATCATTTTACGAACTCGCTAATACTGTAGCCCATACTTCCTCTGTCCATGTATTACACATGCCACATGGCACAGATGATCTACTCTTTGTACAAACATTACAAGAGTCATGGTTATCTTCCTTTGCTTTGAACTTTGTGTATTTCATGCATTTAGTTGACATTTCTACTGAAACAACATAAGATGAGAAAACAAAGCATAAATTAGCAATTCAGCATGTTACTAACTCACTCATACCATTCCTGTTATTAATGGAGTAAGCAAAAATAGTCACTGTCAAGCTAACCTGCAACTGACAACAAGAGTTTAATGACAGCATGTTTTAACGTGATTCTAAATAGATGAAGTTCATAAAGGTGACAAAGTCACTTAAATTTGAAAACAAAAATTTAAATATTGTATACAATCTGTAGAAGAATTATTGTTCAACACAACAGATTCAAATTTAAAGTTGGATAGTCCAATTTTAACACTAACATGGCTGGGATTGTTATATATATATATATATATATATATATATATATATATATATATATATATATAATATGTACACTGCTATCAGTACAGCAGCAAAACTTAAAAATTAGCAACACCTAGCAGTGGAAAGGGGAGATAATGAGTAAGAGTTATTGTCCTTTGTCTACATGAGATAGACAGGAAATGACAATTTTCATCTTTTAGTAGGGCTGGATTCTCAAGGTAGCAGGCTTATATCCTTAACACTAATGGGAATGGGTACCATATTTGAAAGAGAAATTTATAAATGGAGTATACTTTCCTTCAAAGATAAAACTCTTGCAACTTGTTTGAGGTAGAAAACTTCCAAACTGCTTGTATGGATTTTGTGAGGCCTCTGTCTGTAGAGAGCATGCTACTCTGCACAAGCGGAAGCATTAACTGACAAATTCATGGGATTTGGTGCCAATCCCTGCATCAAGAGGAGATCACTCTAACTGCCCCACCTAGGTGGTTAGATAACATTTAGTTATTTTGCCAAACAGTTATAACCAAGGAGGGCTGGATTTGTGAGGCAGTAGTTTTTCTCCTAAGGTATTATGTCTGGGTAACATATCTGAAGAAGAACCCAATTTTTCAAATGCTGTTGAGTTTGAGATTTCCTGTTTTCTTGCAAACACTGAACTCTGCAAAGCACAAAGGTACCCTCCAAGAGACAATTATAGTGCATTTTCTAATGATATCATTCAAGTAGCCTCTCATAATAATGCTTTCCATGGTAATGATATCACTGTAGTACTACATTATAATATGGTTTCTGGTAATGACATCATTCATGTACCCCTTTATCATAATGCTGTCCATGGTAATGACATCACTCATGTACCCCTTTATCATAATGCTTTCCATGGTAATGACATCATTCATGTACCCCTTTATCATAATGATGTCCATGGTAATGACATCATTCATGTACCCCTTTATCATAATGATGTCCAAGGTAATGACATCATTCATGTACCCCTTTATCATAATGATGTCCATGGTAATGACATCATTCATGTACCCCTTTATCATAATGATGTCCATGGTAATGACATCATTCATGTACCCCTTTATCATAATGATGTCCAAGGTAATGACATCATTCATGTACCCCTTTATCATAATGATGTCCATGGTAATGACATCATTCATGTACCCCTTTATCATAATGATGTCCATGGTAATGACATCATTCAAGTACCTCTTCATTACAATGGTGTCCAAGACAATGACATCATTCAAGTACCCCTCCATTATAATGATGTCCAAGGTAATGACATCATTCATGTACCCCTTCATCATAATGCTGTCCATGGTAATGATATCATTCAAGTACCTCTTCATTATAATGGTGTCCAAGACAATGACATCATTCAAGTACTCCTCCATTATAATGATGTCCAAGGTAATAACATTCAAGTACTGTCTATTGGAGGCTAGAATACACTGTCTTACAGTGAGGCTGCCTTGAATGAAGACCATATTACATATAATTTTACTACTACTTAATGGAAATGGATCCAAGTATGAACTCATAACAGTAACTGTTCTAATGAAAGGCATTAAATTGAGTTAGTGCAGTGATCAGTGTTGAATAATATTCAGCATCTGTATATCTACCATACAGTTCCTTTATACTGAGAGTTCAAAACTTTGTTTTTAACCACCATTTCTTCATTCAAAATGAGAAAAATAATATATGCAAAGATTTATTATAAAGAAATCAACACCCAAAATTTGATAAAACCCTATTCATGCCTATTAATTCTGATTCTTTATGTGGGGTTTTTAAATGGATAAAAAATAACTGATTTTAATATTGTTCACTAACCTTCATGACCATCTACTGACTGTTGTTGCCGGTTGAACTCGTCATAAACATAAGATGTGTGAGTCTTAAGAGTGTACAGCACCCCAATAATGTAGGCAATGGGGAGGATTATTGCACAACCATAGACTACTGGCTCTATATGCTTGGAATACAATGTCTTGTTTCCTTCAAGATCAAGCTGTATAAACAAAGAGAGAGAGATGAAACAAACTAGGAATTTTGTCCAAATAACATTTATGCCCCCTCCAATAAGGTTTAACTAAAGGAACCTATGTCCATGATGCAAGGTAAACAGGGGTCCTATAAACCAAAACTCTGTATGGGGAAAAAGGTGAAAATAAAACTGGAAACAGGTTTTCATTTTATTATGCGGCATTTCAAAAATGGTTTCAATCCATTTTAGTCCTTCAAATGTTATTGTGTAGAAACCACATTCATGATGGATAGATCTTCAGGTTGCAAAAACAGGACCTACTGAGGGCTACAGTCCCATACAAACAGGACCAACAGATCTGATCAAATTCTGTTGAGCAGTTTTTGAGAACAAGTTATTTTATAAGCTTTCTATATTTTTTTGGGAACAGCATTCTTAATTGATGGCAGCTTTGTATTATTTATATAAATCTGAAGATCTATGTGCCAGAATTCTTTCTGTCAAATTTTGGTAAAATTCTGTTGGCTTTTGAAAAGATATTTAAAGGTTTTTATATTTTTAGTAATGTTGGCCATATTTGAACTGGATTGGTATTATCAGTAAACATGTGAAAGGTCTATATGCCACTATGCTTTCCATTAAATTGTGTCAAATTCTGTTTAATAGTTTTTGAAAGAAGTTGTTTTAAAAGTTTCTATTTTTAGTAACAGTGGTCATAATTGATGACAGGTCAGTATCATTTGGATAAAACTGAAAGGTCATCATGAAAGGTCATCATGGCTGAATGCCTGAAAGGTCATCATGACTGAATGCCTGGAAGGTCATCATGACTGAATGCCTGAAAGGTCTCCAGGACTGAATGTCTGAAAGGTCATCATGACTGAATGCCTGAAAGATCATCATGACTGAATGCCTGAAAGGTATTCATGACTCGATGCCTGAAAGGTATTCATGACTCAATGCCTGAAAGGTCTCCAGGACTGAATGCCTGAAAGGTCTCCAGGACTCAATGCCAGAAAGGTCTATATGACTCAATGTCTGAAAGGTCTCCAGGACTCAATACCTTAAAGGTCTCCTGGACTCAATGCCTGAAAGGTCTCCAGGACTCAATACCTGAAAGGTCACCAGGGCTGAATGCCTGAAAGGTTTCCAGGACTCAGTGCCTTAAAGGTCTCCAGGACTCAATGACTGAAAGGTCTCCAGGACTCAATGCCTGCAAGGTCTCCAGGAATCACCATAAGCTTACTTAGCCTTATGGCAACACAGAACAGCAAAACAAAAATTAAATCACACTAGTTCCAAGGTTATACTGTTCTAAGCATGACATGGCAAAATGATTTTTCATGGCATGTAACTGATTTTTCTTCTTATCAACAAATTAAAACCCATCATCATCACAACATATTGTTTAGACCAACAAAAGTGCTCATGTCCTCAATAAAACTTGGTCAACTTCAGGAAAAAAAGCTTTCTTTTTAAATAATTCAGGACCAATTAGGAATTTAGATAATAAAAATTGACATTTATTTTAGGGCCCTTACCACAACACTGGAGCAGTAAGTACAGTTCAGGATGAAAGTCATGGCACTATTTGTCCCAGTAGGGATCAGCACATTTTCACAACTTGTGCAGTGAAAATTACCAGATTCTAGTATCTTGGAGAACAAGGTTGGAGCAAATACTCCTGAAAAAAAAGAACAATTGTCAAATGCTAATATACATACTCTCATTAGAAACAATTCATTGTGAAAATGATTTTGATTTGAAAAACATGTTTGCTCCACTGCAGCAAAAAAAGTATAGCACCCCTTTTCTATAAGGCCCTTCATTATAACAAGATTCTTCTTTTAAAGTGAATATGGTCATGGGTCCCCTTTCATTAAGTGACAACAAAAATTGTATGCATAATTCATTATAAGGCAGTCTGACCATAAGGGAGGTATACTCTATGGCTCCAACAGACTGTATTATAATGCAAGAGTACTGTATTTTCAAAATATAAACAAAGAAACAAAAATCAAATGCTTGCAAAATTAATTTTGATGGCATAAAACTGAATGCTGCCTTCCTCTCAAAAAGATATCCAGTATGGCCAACATGACAGACATCTTGAAACTAGTATGTTGATCATGTTCTGTGTGGCTCATCACTGTTTAAGATGATGTCCTGCCTCTGAAATCAACGAAGATTGTCCAGTTTGACTAATTTTTCAGAATAACAGAGTCCCTCAAAAGGACTGACACTCTTTTAGGCAAAAACAGTTTCCAGGAATTCAAGATAAGACCACTTTTTCTGTTTAACTGCTGAGTGTTGAAACCATTTCTGATATTCTTCAGTGGTGACAAGATTTTCAAATTAGCTGCTGTGGTGGACATAGTGAATGTCATAACGGCTACATTAGGGTCAAGTGTACATCATTGCAAGTCTTTTGGTGAAAACCCCTTGTCAATATAACCATCCACTCAAGTGGAGTAGTGACAAGAGTTATGTATATTTAATTTGCATTGTTTGTTATATTTTTAAATTATTGTTTTTATTTCATTATATGCTACTGTAATGTAAGATTGTATGCTCAACTTAACCTTCTCCAAAATCAAGTTTATTGACATGAATTGTTGATTTGTTATTTTTTTCTGTAAACAACATAGTTAAAATATTCTCCATGAGTAAGGGTTTAATATAAGGATCATTATTAATAGAAGCAAATATGTTTATTTGGGTGCAGGTCTAAATTATTGGAATTCTCCTACAATTTACCTGGTTTACCTGACATTGTCCAGCTTATATATTATAATTTCAGTAACACTCTTTCTAATAATAACTACCATTTTTATTTTGTAAACATTAAGAACTTTCTTGAAGGTTATTTTCCATTAAGTAATGGTTTTTTTAAAAATGTGAATTGTGACCTGAGATCATGCAGAGGACTACATAATCTTATCATTGGAAAGATTATTCATTCATGCTTAAGATCTAGCAGAATCAATTGTATTACTATTGTGTCCTGTAGTTCATTAGGGCTGGAGTTTATTCATGAATGCTATATTGAGGTCAAATGCATCATTTTATTCAGGGCCAACAAGACATCATAAGAACTTTTCTGATGAAAACCCCATCAAAATGTCTTTCTGTTTAAGAGAAGTAACAAAACAATTTCACAATGACCACCATGGATGTCAGATGAGAACCATTTAAATTCAGAACCAACAAGACCTCACAAGAAGTCTTCAAGCGAAAACCCCATGATGATATGACTTTCCATTCTGGAGAAGTAACAATAACAAGACTTTCAAGATTGCTGCCATGGTAGCCATATTGGATTTAGATAAGCAAAACTTTCATTTAGAACCAACTAAACATCATACAAAGTTTTCTGATGAAAGCTCAATATCAATATGACCAGCCATCAAGGAGAAGCAGCTATAATATTTTCAAGATGGCCATTATGGTGATCTATTGAAGGTCACACTGGCACCATTTTCATTTACATTTAAGTCTTGGGATGGACAGGTAGGTAAACTTTTCTTGTGTAACATGTCTGGTGCCTTGCAAGATCAAATCTTTATCTTAAAACCTGGCAAGGCCAGGTATTTCCAGATAGTTCAAAACCCCACTAGACCCAGGTGGCCAGGCAAGCTACCTGTCCATCCCTATTTAAGACCAACTTGATGTCATAAAAAGCTGTTTTCAAAACCCAATGTTAATATGACCTTCATTCAGGAATAGCAATAAGATTTTCAAGATGGCTGCTATGGCAGTCATAATTTATGTCAGATAAGTACCATTTTCATTCAGGACCAATTTAGAAATCACAGTGAAAACTCATGTTCATAGGACCATCTATTCAGGAGGATCAGTGATTACAGAATTTTATAAGATGGTTGCTGTGGTGGTCATATTGCATGTCCAAGTGGTGCCATTTCCATTTAGGACCAACTGTGGGATGAATGTGCATGTAAAGTTTTATGGCAAACTTTCAAATAATTTAGGAGTTGCAACAACAGACTTGTGCTAATGGATGGTCAAGAGACCATCCAGAATCATTGGGTTTGTGACCAGTAGTATTAAAAATCCTTCTTCTGTTGAAACAATATGACTTCTTACCCAATCTATGCTGCCAAACATAATATAATTTTACTGCAAAAATGCAAAAACTTATACCCATCAAAATACATGAATTTACAGTATTAGGTATTGAAAATATGAGTAAAGTATCTACATGAGATACCCATAAAATACATGAATTTACAGTATTAGGTTATTAAAAATTTGAGTAAAGTATGTACATGAGACACCCATAAAATACATGAATTTACAGTATTAGGTATTGAAAATTTGAGTAAAGTATGTACATGAGATACCCATAAAATACATGAATTTACAGGTATTAGGTAAAAATTAGAGTAAAGTGTGTACATGAGACACCCATAAAATACATGAATTTCCAGTATTAGGTATTGAAAATTTGAGTCAAGTATGTACATGAGATACCCATAAAATACATGAATTTACAGTATTAGGTATTGAAAATGTGAGTAAAGTATTACATAAGACACTGTAGGAATGTATGGATAGAACATGGACAAAATTATAAACCATGTTTATATAAATGATCTGAAATATACACAGGTCAGCTTACAAAGAATCAATCTGTGTGAGTAAAAACAAAGAATCAATCTGTGCGAGTAAAAACAAAGAATCAATCTGTGTGAGTAAAAACAAAGAATCAATCTGTGCGAGTAAAAACAAAAAATCAATCTGTGTGAGTAAAAACAAAGAATCAATCTGTGTGAGTAAAAACATTGCAGATGGACAGCTCTTAAGTGTTCAAACATGGCAAAGATCTCAACTTGCCTTGAAAAATTACCAAGATTTGGAAATGAGTTCATGAAAAACAATTCACCTCCAAATGGAAAAATTTACCAGGTTGGCTGGATTGAAGGAAACAAGAGAAACAAGAGTCCCTCAAAGGAACTAATGCTTTATTAGGTGAAAAGAATTTCCAGTAACTCAAGATAAGACCATTTCTTTTTAACTGTGGAGTGTTGAAACTATTTTTCAGCAATAACAAGTTTTAAATTAGCTGCTGTGGTGGACACAATGGATATCAGATCGGCACCATTTCATTTAGGACCACAAGACAAAAGCAGACATAATCTTAATTATTTTGGTGAAAACCCCATGTCAATATGACAATCAATTCAGTTGGATTAGCATCAAGATTTGCAAGACAACTGTCATGGCAGCCATATCGGATATATGACAAGCACCATTTTTCTTTAGGACCAACAACCTATCATAAGAAGTCTGTTGGTAAAAAATCCATGCTGATATAGCCATCCATTTGGGAGGATTGAGATAATGGTTGCCTTGGGTGGTCATATTGGATATCAGATGTGTACCATCCCCATTTGGGATCAACTCCTAGATCACAAGAAGTCTTCTGGTCAAAGCACAATGCTGATATGACCAGCCATTTAGGAGAAGTAACAGTAAGATATTCCAGATGACCCTTGTGGCTGCCATATTGGAGGTCCAATTGCCCCTATTTTCCTTTACAACCAACTATTCATTATAATAAATCATAAAATGTTTTTTTTCAGAGAAAACCCCATGCTGATATGATCATTCATTCAGGAGAAGTAGTGATAAGACTTTCATGACAGTTATTCTGAATTCTTGTTACTGCAACTCCTCCTGAACAGAAAGTCATATTTACAGGGGTTTTCACCAGAAGAGTTCTTATGATGTCTAGCTGGTCCTAAACGAAAATGGTGTTGATCCAATGCCCAATATGTCCACCACAGCAGCCATCTTAAAAATCTTGTTATTTGAGCTCAGATCAGCATGATTTTCATTTAGGACCAACTCAGCATAATAAGAAGTCCTTTAGTGAAAACCCAATGTTGATATGACCATCCACTTGGCAGGAGTGGCAATAATGATATTTATAAAATGACCACTGTGTGGGCTATACTTGATATCCTAACAGCACCATTTTCATTTCAGTCCAAATGGACTATGAGATTAATGTGTGTGTAAAGTTTCATTGCCTTCCTCCAAACAGTTTAGGATGAGTAGTGATAACAAACTTGTGCTACGCTGACATCGACAGTAACCATGTTTCTTGTCTCTTCAGGCAATGGACAACAGATGAGAAACCATCCCATAAGCTTTTCTGTTCTATGGCCGATACAGCTAATAAAAAAAACAGATTAAGAAGGGAGATGGACAAATGAACATTGTATGCACATTCAGTATTTATGGAGAGGCATAAGAAGATAAAAAGTGATAATACAAGTACTATCTTATGATAAAATCTGATTATCTTTGTGTTAAATCACATCAATGTTGCACTGACTTACCTCCAACTGCCACAAAGAGAAGAAGTGCTGTCACACTAGCTGACTTTCGGTTGAAGCTTTGCATTTGGTATTTGAACCCACCAACAATCATACATACACCCTTAAAACAAAAGAAATATGATGATTTTTGCCAGGAACTGCAAACATAAACGAGCATATTCAGTTAAATTTTGTCTCCAAACTATGTGGTGAGATCACCAAAAATATACAGTGATGACATCTGACTGTGACCTTGCGACACAGCTCTATGCTGACATAGAAAATAACCATGTTTCCATGTATCCATCTCTCAGTGTGTGCTTATGTAAAAGTACAGAAAACATGAAGAAATTGATCAATGCCCTTGACCTTAAAATGTACCATGGTTTATCCCAAACCTCAAATGCCTTTTAAGATATAAAGCAGTAACATAAGCAGCTGTGAAATATACACCTGTGACCTTCACCATGAAGACTGGACCCCAAATATGAAATGTAGTATAGCAAATTTCATTCCTTCACCTTAAACAGAGTTTAAATTATAAAGCAAAAGGAAAAATGTAACTCAAACCTAAACATTGATTTGAGACCTTGAATTTGAAGATAGGAACCCCATATATATCAAACTTCATCCCTTAACCTTAAATGGCTCCAGAGTAACAGAATTTAAAGGAATGTTTGATGGAATATACAACTCCAAATATGATACCCAAGACACTTTCTAATGGCAGGGTATAAGTATAAAAAATTTCATCTCTGAAGATGAAAGGCCTTAAAAGTTCAAGTGCAGAAAGAAAGTCTGACAGAAAAACTTAAAATATTGACCTGTAACCTTGACCACGAAGATGAGACCACTAATGTCTCACACCTTCTAATAATGATATGTAAAATTACCTGTCAGGTTTTATCCCTTAATCTCAACCAGCTCTTAGGTTACAGACCGGAACAGAAATTGTGATGGACAACTTAAAAATATTAAGATATGACCATGACCTTGAAGATATGAACTTCAATATGATACCTAACATACCTTCTAATAATGATGAGTTAAGTATTTACAATGAATCCTATTCACATTACACATAGCAAAAGTATTTGGAAAGCATAAAAGTGGGTGTATGTAATAAATATATAAAATGCACTGATGCTTTCTTCTGTAAAGAGTAAATGAATTCATTGATACGGCATACAAGTCAATCTCAGTATGACACACTCTATGTGTTCCTGTACCTATGCCATTTCAAACTCATTCTTTCTACCCACTCTGACAAAATACATATTTAGTTTTATGTATTTATAAGAATATGCAAAGCAAAGATACTTACAGGTATAAACAAAATACTTCCAAGTATTGTTCCTGTAACAGAAGAAACAATATCATTTTGTGATGTACCAACAAAATAGTGTGAAAACAAACTATTATAGTGAAAGAACAAGAATGACAATTGAAACAATTAATCAATATTATACAGCAGTAATATAAATTCAATGATCAAAGAACTCAACTTTAACAAAAATGCCAACACTCACTGAAAACAGTAAAATGGTACAAGACTCCTATCGTAACTCCCATCAAATACTTTGCTAATGTCGGTAAAAACTGATTATCTGGATGAATGATTTTCCGAACAAAACCAATGTCTTCTTAGAAACCCAGATAACTGGTATTTTAATGGACATGAGAAAATATACATTCAATGTTTTCCTGCACATCTATGTTCATTTCCAATGGAATTTTTTAAACAAGCAGAATGATTATCATTTCCGTAACCTTTGCTGAGCAAAATAACACAATTATTCAATATTTCCTAAATTTAACAAAATGAAGACAAATGTAATGATTTCATTTAATAAAAGATGCAGTATGCTAAATGAATATTCATTACAATGCAGTGCGCTAAAGATGCAGCAACTTGATCCTAAAGAACATGTAGATGCCTCGGGTTTTAGCAATGTACAAACCTGGCATCACAATACCATACTGAACACAGAAAAATGGGTCCCTTATACGGTAGTTATTATGTAATGTGAAAAATGAACCATTCCAATGCTAAAGAATCTTAGTGATGAAAGTATAAAATTTAAAAAATTCTGATGACTAGAAAATAAACGTTACACAAATTTTAGTTTACTAATGGTCAGTTGAGACATTTTTCAGGTGTTCCATTCTTTGATTTCATTACTGTTTAGTTTAAAAAAATTAATTAAGAATGATATGATAATCTATTTCAGCATGATCTATCAGTCAGATGGTCTATTTCAGCATGGTCTATCAGTCAAATAGTCTATTTCAGTATGGTCTATCATTCAGATAGTCTATTTCAGAATGGTCTGTCAGTCAGATAGTCTATTTCAGCATGGTCTATCAGTCATTCTGAGGTTGTAAATGAATGTAAATTTCAGCTAAAAGTATAATTTCATGCAGACAGTGGTAAGCATTATAATTCCTGTAACCAATGACCATTTTAGCAAGTCATGCTGAGTAATTTTTTTATTTAGGGTACAATTGGTATTAGAGTTCTTCTTCACAAAAATTTCATTTCTATAGGTGATGAACTAGTAACTGTATAACACAATACCCATTTTATAACTTAGTTTTTGTGTTGTCAAAGTTCACAGTTATCTTTTTTTAATTTGTGTCATTTCTTCAGAAAACTGAACTGTCAGACCATGCTGAAATGGACTTGAATTTATGACACCAAATTATGATACAGTCTTTGTGCCTGATACAGTCTTTATGGCTGATATAGTCTTTACGCCTGATACAGTCTTTGTGCCTGATACAGTCACTGTGCCTGATATAATCTTTGTGCCTGATACAATCTGTATGCCTGATATAGTCTTTATGCCTGATACAGTCTTTGTTCCTGATACCATCTTTATGTCTGATACATTCTTTGTAACTGATAGTCTTTATGCTTGAGTTTTATACATGATACAGAATTTATGACACCAAATGCATGATACATTCTTTGTGCCTGACAGTCTTTATGCCTGACACAGTCATAATGCCTGATACAATCTTTATGTCTGTCTTTATGCTTGATACAATCTTTGTGCCTTTCTTTTATGCCTGATACAGTCTTTATGCCTGTCTTTATGCCTGATAGTCTTTGTGTCCGTCTTTTTTGCCTGATATAGTGCCTGATACAGTCTTTATGTCTAATACAGTCTGTGTGCCTGATATAGTCTTTATACCTGATACAATCTTTGTGCCTGATAGTCTTTATGCCTGTCTTTTATGCCTGATACAGTCTTTGTGCCTGTCTTTTTTGCATTTCAAAGGCCATCTAAGACAACAATGGGACCATACCCCATGTGACATTCCCCATTCCCCTCATATGTGACATTCCATATTCCCCATGTATGTAACATTCCCCATGTATGTAACATTCTAATATGTCATATTTCCCATGTACGTGACATTCTGAGTATGTGATATTCCCCATGTATGTGACATTCCCCATGTATGTGACATTTTGAGTATGTGATATTCCTCATGTATGTGATATTCCCTATTAGTGTTATATTTTCCATGTATCTGACATTCTGAGTATGTGATATTCCCCATATATGTGATATTCCCCATGTATGTGATATTCCCTATTAGTGTTATATTGTCCATGTATCTAACATTCCCCATGTATGTGACATTCTGCATGAATGTGACATTCTCTAGGTATGTGACATTCCCCATGTATGTGACATTCCAATTATATGTGACATTCTGAGCATGTGATAACCTGAGTATGCAACAAACTTAAGTAACTTGTACAACTTCTTACTTGTTAATGTTTGTGCCTAGAAGCAAAGTCAAGGATGGTGTGCTTTTCTTACCAGTTAGGCCAGATCGGACTAGCTCTGGATAACAGGATGATCCCAGTAACTTCCCCTTGTTGAGAGCAACAATGTACAGGGTGAGTTCCACTATTGAGCCAAATGTGGCATTCAGCAAGGCTCCTATAGCAAAGCTGCTCTGAGCAGAAATACTGGGGGAAAAATATACTGTTATGAGACTTTGCTGGGGTATCATAATGTATTGCACTAAATTTAGGTATGACTAAATTACTGCATATTTTCTTGTGTAGTAATGTACAAAACCATCTGCAAAAGGGTGAAGACAAAGATCTGCTGTTGCATTATACACCAGAAGACCAGTGTCTACACCATGCATTTTTGATTCCAACAAATCATGCCATTCCTTATCTGTCCATACATTACACTATGGCAGGGTAGACTGGGTCTATGCTGCCAACACATTACACTATGGCAGGGTAGACTGAGTCTATGCTAATACATTACACTATGGCAGATAGACTGGGTCTATGCTAATACATTACACTATAGCAGATAGACTGGGTCTATGCTAATACATTACACTATAGCAGATAGACTGAGTCTATGCTAATACATTACACCATCACAGGGCAGATTGGGTCTATGCTGCCAGTGCATTACACTATGGCAGGGTAGACTGGGTCTATGCTCCCAATACATTAGGTGGCACTCTACAGTTTTGTATTTTGCATAGGGTTAGAATTTTAAAGAAAAAGAATTTCCCCGGGCTTCCTCACTAGTTATACTGGCTATCTAAAAAAGACCTTGTATATCTTTGGTATTGTTCAAAGAACCTTTAATTCCCTTTATTTTGGTGTATGATTGATGGATGTAATATGGGTTATAGAGTATATAGCTTGGCCTTACTCCAGATCTGCACCTTTCAAAAAAGTGCTAGCTCCACTTGGTCATTTTCACTTCCTGAACTTCAAAGGTAAATTGTAGAAAAAAAGAGCTGATAACTTTTTTTAAATTTTATATATTTGGTAATTTATTCATTGCACTTTCAGAAGCTGGTATTGTCTAGTCTGGCAAAATTCATTTTCCCTATTTTAATAGCTGCTAAGGATAGTGTACTTTAGACACATTCAGGCTGATTTTTGGAGCACAAGGGAGTAGTCATTTTAGTTAGCAGTGTGCTAAGATCATTTACAATTTCCAAAAGTACAATATCCAAAGAAATGTCAGCCACATTACATCAAAGTAGCATAGAGCCAACATTCTCTCTACAGTGCATGTTTTAAATGCAAACAACTTCACCTTACATACGTCACTCTCTCAAAGCACATAATAACTGGTGAGCACATAGGTATTATTATTGTATGATTTAATTTTGATTCTATGGCTGAAATATTTAAGTCTCAAGCATCAAAACAGTCCTTTTGAATAATTCTCCTGTATTTCCCCTCTTAGAACAGTATTTATTAGTGTCAGAGTCTCAAACAAGTACAGCCCCCCCCCATGATAAAAAGTGAGCCATTTTAAAAATGCGCATTATATTTTGTCAACATAGCAACCAGTGTCATGCTGAAAAACAGGAACATGAATCTAGCCATAATTATTGCTGAGATGTCAACAATAAATTTTATAGTTTGAAAAGGGATGGAACAGATGAGGTTCATAAAGGTCAAAAGTCAAAGGATAAAATATTTGCTTATTGTTTAATATGGAAGAAAGCAAATTTGCTTTGTCATCATTTATTTTTAATTTCATTGCAAAAAAAAAAGAAAAGAAACATTTTCACTATATATTTCTTTTACTTAATGCAACAGTTTTAAATTTACGTTGACTTTATTCCTTTATTCAAAGACTTCTGATTTCCCCATAATTAGGGTCACTACCCACACAAACATGCCTCATGGCAAATTATGTAAGCAAGAGCAAAATAAGCATAATTAGCTTATTTTCATGCATAAAATCAATGTTATGGTACCATTTTATTCAGAACATCATACATAATGATATGAAAATAAGAAAAATAATTGCATGAATTTTTATATTTGTTTTAAGGTGATGCTCTACAGTTTCGCATTTTGCATAGGGTTAGAATTTTAAAGAAAAAGAATTTCCCCGGGCTTCCTCACTAGTTATACTGGCTATCTAAAAAAGACCTTGTATATCTTAGGTATTGTTCAAAGAACCTTTAATTCCCTTTATTTTGGTGTATGATTGATGGGTGTAATATGGGTTATAGAGTATATAGCTTGGCCTTACTCCAGATCTGCACCTTTCAAAAAAGTGCTAGCTCCACTTGGTCATTTTCACTTCCTGAACTTCAGAGGTAAATTGTAGAAAAAAAAGCTGATAACTTTTTTTAAATTTTATGTATTTGGTAATTCATTCATTGCACTTTCAGAAGCTGGTATTGTCTAGTCTGGCAAAATTCATTTTCCCTATTTTAAAAGCTGCTAAGGATAGTGTACTTTAGACAAATTCAGGCTGATTTTTGGAGCACAAGGGAGCAGTCATTTTAGTTAGCAGTGTGCTAAGATCATTTACAATTTCCAAAAGTACAATATCCAAAGAAATGTCAGCCACATTACATCAAAGTAGCATAGAGGTATGCCAACATTCTCTCTACAGTGCATGTTTTAAATGCAAACAACTTCACCTTACATACGTCCCTCTCTCAAAAGTACATAATAACTGGTGAGTGCCCCCTTACACTATCGCAGATAAATTGGGTCTATGCTAATACATTACACTATGGCAGGGTAGACTGGGTTCATGCTGCCAATACATTACACTATGGCAGGTAGACTGGGTCTATACTGCCAATAGATTACACTATGGCAGATAGACAGTGTCTATTCTATTACACTATGGCAGGGTAGACTGGGTTTATGCTGCCAATACATTACACTATGGCAGGTAGACTGGGTCTATACTGCCAATACATTACACTATGGCAGATAGACAGTGTCTATTCTATTACACTATGGCAGGGTAGACTGGGTCTATGCTGCCAAAACATTATACTATGGCAGGATTGACTGGGTCGAAGCTGCCAATACATTACACTATGGCAGATCGACTGGGTCTATGCTGCCAATGCATTACACTATGGCAGATAGACTGGGTCTATGCTGCCAATGCATTACACTATGGCAGATAGACTGGGTCTATGGTACCAATGCATTACACTATGGCAGAAAGGCTGGGTTTATGCTGCCAATACAAATATGCTATGGCAGACAAACTGAGTCTATGCTGAATGCAGTTATAAATGGACAAATTCTGTACACTGTTAAATGTAATGGCAGTCAGCAACGTGTTTGTTCCTAGACTACTTGTATGATTTCAATACTGAAAATCATCAATGTTATAAGCAACAGCAGTATAAGTTGGCTGACTGATTAAATATCAAAGGGTCTTTGTTACATAATGATGGACTGACCTCACCTCTTAAATGGCCTGAATGTATGACTGACTGATATCAAACATGAAGCTCTACAAAATTATGTAAAATGTATATAAAATAAAGTTAATGTAAAAAGTAAGATTCTTAAAATATCAGACCTCTTACATGATGTAACTAGCATATTTTATAATATAAACCTAACTGAAAATGGACAAGTCAATATCTGACATTAAGTATTGTGTCAAAAAATTAGTGTTTTCATCATTTGCTTTAAATCATCAGCAGAACAAAAGGCATAGGCCCTAATATTCTCATGCACTATAGTTGGTGCTCAAAAGTTTCGTATTTTGCATAGGTTTAGATTTTTAAAGAAAAAGCATTTCTCTGGTTTTCCTCACTGGTTTGTTACGAGTCTATGTTCTTAAAACAAGTAACAGAAAAGAGTGAAGACAACAAGCTTTGTAAAATTTAACAAACAATTTATTTCCCTAGAATACAAAGTGAAAAATTAAGAAAAAAGAAATTACGGTTTTATGAACCAAATCCAAAAATAATCCAAGAATAAAAAAATAGAAGTCCTAGTAATAAAAAGTTCTTAAGGAAACTGAGTTCGAGTCCCGATGAAATCCAAAATTGAAGACGATGACATCTGTTGTGGTCAGTGAAGTGCTGCTGTGTCAACAGTCTCTTGTTGAATCACAGAAAATATTATTCCAGTTTTGAATTCAGTATAACTTCCAATAAATGTCTTTATCCAAGAATTGTCAGCGCACTTATGTATTTCCATGGAAAGAATCACTTGAATTCATTACTTTGAAGAAAATTTAAATTCAACCCAAACTGGTCACAATATAATAACTTAACCTGTCAAGTGTTTAAGTCCAACTAACAAGCTTCTATCAAAAACATTATACAACTACCTAAGATGCAAAACAGATTCCTGGATGAGGGTCAAAAGTTCATTCTTCTAGAAACAACCGAAGTTTGTAACAATTGATACATGCTACTTGTCACATAATCCAGGTAAGACCTTGACTTAACTTAATGATTCTCACTCTGAGAAATTTAAAAAAAAATAATAAAGAAGTTGTTTACCAAAACTGTCACTGACGTTGGAACAAGGTCAAAAACTAGATACAATGTTTCTATTCTTATTTGTTTGCGTCAATGAAATAAAAAATAAAAAAATGTCAGGTCAAACAGAACTGAACTCAATGTTACATTACAATAGCATGTAATGGAATTAAAAAATTTAAAACTAACAAACAAATAATTAAATTAAATATACATAACAGGTTATACTGGCCATTTAAAAAAGACTTTGTATATATTAAGTATTGTTCAAAGAACCATTAATTCCCTTTAATTTGGTGCATGATTGATGGGAGTAATATGGGTGATAGAGCATACAGCTTAGCTTGGTCTTATTCTAGATGTGCACCTTTCAAAATACTGCTAGCTCCACTTCGTTATTTTCACTTCCTGGACTTCAGAGGTAAATTGTGAAGAAAGAGCTGATAACTTATTTTACATTTTATGTATCTGTTAATTCATTCAGTGTACTTTCAGAAGCTGGTATTGTCCAGTCTAGCAAAATTTGTTTCCCTAAATTAATAACTGCTAAAAATAGTGAACTTTAGACTAATTCAGGTCATTTTGATTAGCTGTGTGCTTAGAGTACAAGTACAATATCCAAAGAAATTTCAACCACAGTACATGAACATAGCACAGAGGTATACATTCTCTCCATTCTGCATGTTGCAAATTTAACAGCTTCACCTTAGACCAATCACTCTCACAAAGGTTCATAATATCTGTAGAGCACCCCCTGATTTTCTTATGTATTATATGCAGCCTAAACCCTGATTTTCTAATGCATTATATACAAAAAACAAACGTTGTATAATGTGACCAAATAGACAGAGACTACTATTCTAAGTGACTTATATCAAATCTTAATAACATTACAACTTTTGTAGAGGTGTGTATCACCACTGATGCGATATCATGACATATAGTTCCCAATATAATATTTATCAAGATACATAGGTAAAGCTATTGATGGGTACCCAGGTACCCACCTGTTCATAATTACCCGGGTAATAAGATGAGCCATAGGGTACCCGTATACTGTATACAAGTTTTCTGCCACTGCTTGTTCAGCCAGCAATTTTGTTTTCAAGTCGTTAGTCCTTTCAGTGAGCCTTAAGTACACATACTTTTTCAGTGCCAAGCAGGTCTGACTCTTCCAGTAAAAAATTGACCATAACCCTATAGGTTGTTTTCTCATGTGAAAACCCTCTGATTGTGCCACAAGTGTGGTTCAGTGGCAAGTAACAAACAGTAGTTATTGGATTTTGCCACACAACTGACATGTAATCAGTTGCATTCTTTAATAGATTTCACAAACTGTTACTGTACTATGATCAAAGTGTTACTTACAAAGCTCAAGCTCAATCTCTCAATAAGCATCTGGACAGTGAGGGCAAGGAAAGGGAATCATCAAATATTTACAATGACTAGACCATGACAATGGAGGATTTCAGGACTTTATCAGACAATGAGGATGAATTCTTGGACTTTGTAGCGATGACATTAGGTAGTGATATATGTCAGACACTTTGAATTTTAAAAAATGCAGACTTATCTTCACGTTTATACACATTTAATTAAATTTCCCTATGACAAGGTACCCAGGTAACCAATTCAATTAAATTTCCCTTTGATCAGGTACACAGGTAACCAATTCAATTAAATTTCCCTTTGATCAGGTACACAGGTAACCGATTCAATTAAATTTCCCTTTGATAAGGTACCCAGGTAATTGATTCAATTAAATTTCCCCTTCATCAGGTACACAGGTAACCAATTCAATTAAATTTCTCTTTAATCAGGTACACAGGTAATCATTAGGATCAACAGGCACCCAGTAGAAGTTTTCTAAAATTTTGACAGCTTTATACACAGGTCCCAGCATGATCTGTATCATGACATAGGTGGCACTCTACAGTTCAGTGTTTTGCATAGGATCATATTTTTACAGGAAAAGAATTTCCCAGGATTTCATATCTGGTTATAGTGGCTATTGAAGAAAGACCTTGTATTATCTTTTAATTCCCTTTATTTTGGAATATGATTGACAGGTATAATTTGGGTTGTAGACAAAACAGACTGGATTTACTTCAGATGTGTACCTATCAAGTAACTACTAGCTCCACTTGGTCATTTTCACTTCCTGGACTTCAAAGATAAATTGCAAACAAATTGAGCTAGTAACTATTTTTTAATTTTTAAATATTTTGTAATTCATTCATTGCACTTTCAGAAGCTGGTATTGCCAACTGTGGCAAAATTTATTTTCCCTATTTTATAAACTGCTAAAGATAGTGTACTTCAGCCTAATTCAGGCTGATTTTTCAAGCACAAGAGCAACCATTTCGGTTATCTGTGTGCTTAGATTCCATAAGTACAAATATTTAAAGAAATTTTGGCCTCAGTACACGAATATAACAGAGGTATGCCAATATTCTCTCCATTGTGCATGTTGCAAATTCAAACAACTTCTCCTTATGCCTGACACTCTCTCAAAAGTACAAAACAATTGTAGAGCACCCCCACATAGTTCCCAAAACAATATATATCACAATACATAGGTCTCAATATGAAATGTATCTTGACAGAGTTGCTAATACAATATGTTTCATCAGTCTCAATATGATATTATCGTGACAGAGTTCCTAATACAATATGTATCATGATACATTGGTCACAAGATGACAAATATCCCAATTTAACAATTTTTCATAATTACCAATAAAGGTGAATGTAATCATTCTACAATCTTGCAACATGATCAAATGAACAAGAAGTCCAAGTGGGCCTAATTTTAGCATGGATTTCAGGGTCTGTCCTTAACCAACCTGGGCCCTGCCAATAGAGCCGTAACTTGGAAACCAATGAGATCCTACACATAGGGAAAATGTAATGGTACAGTGGTTAAGGCATTGGACTCATGACCAGAAGGTTTTGGGTTCAGTTCCTACCAGCTGATAAGCCTGGAACTTTATTAATTTTGCATGGTTTTCCTTCATAACAAAACTCTTCCAAGATCTTTATTATTCAAGCTTACATAACAAGTCTAATCAAAATCTGTTTTGAAATATGGTCTCTAGAATGTTCACAAGTTTGGCCAATCACACGCAATGTGGTTGTTGCTCATAATCCAGTTCATCTGAGATTTTTATGATACAAGTTTACATACAAGGTCTGATCAAAAACTGATCTGAAATATCACCTCTAAAGTGTTCACAAACTCAGCTAATCAGATACAAGATCACCTCATTAATATTGCTGATGTCACTTGTAATCACAATCATCTGACATCTTGATCAATGAAGTTTACATAATAAATCTGACCAAAACATGATCAAGCTCAGCCAATCAAACAAAAGACTATGAAATAAATATACATGGATGTCATTCATAATAAAACTCATCCAAAGCTTCTGGATATAAAAAAAATGAAATCTTTCAGAAATGAAGTCTCTAGAGTGTTCACAAACAAGTGTTGATGGACAGATAGACAACAGACACATGATGAGGATGAAAATCTTGTGGGAAATTGTTCTATTGACTGTTTAATGTAATGCTCCCAAAGGTGGTGCTTTAAAAATGCCACACACTAACTCATTCTGCCATGCTCTGAAACTATCTTGGATATGAAAACTTCTTGATCTACTTAATCGCTTGAAGTGAAAGTTATTGACACTTGAAAAACTGGAAACATCTGGGGAAGACAAAGTCTGGTTTAAAAGATAAAGAGGGATTGCTTCGAATTCTCACCCTTTCAAGACACAGAAGATGACTCCACCCTAACCCCAAGTAATGTATTTTACAGCCTCTATGGTTAAAAGTATTCATTGAAACTGTCTTGTTTAACAATAGTAAAGGAAAGTAATATAGACTAATTTGTGAAAATGTAAATTTCTCGCAATGAATGGCCTTGTAGAAAGTTCTGGTATAAAAATTAATTTTATGCTAGTCAATACCTTCCTTAGTGCCATCCCCAAAGACTAAAAAATATCCTTAAGGGTTCATTAAGATTGGAGGAAGTAATAATATCTAGATCATTCTTCTTTAAAAAGAAACATCAAAAATCATATAAATTATTAACTCCTTTCCACCAAACAAAGTCTATCTAGTCAATAAATCTTTTGATTTATCTAATTTCAAGTGTCTACTGAATTTGTAAATTACATTATCTTTAGTTTCCAAGCTTTTTATAAACATTTCTAAATTTTGATAAAAACTTTTGTCACATCAATGACTCTGATCAATTCTTTTGCCCATTTTGTGTTAAGTATTACAATGGGTTTGATCGTATTAAACACTACATAGTTGTTTCCTTTTACCCTAATTTGTGCATCAGCGGCCCCAAAGTTTTAATTTGACCCCCAGTTAGGGCACCAAGGTTTGTTTATTAATCTGAACTGTTTTGTACCCCTAAGAGAAACACAGCAGATATATTGTCCACAGTTATATGCAACATTTACAAACAGGCTACGTAAGTATGGATCGATAAATGTATGTGCATTTCTTTTAAGGAAAAAACTAAAACTATTAACTCTTTTGATTTATGTGTACAAGTTGGTGGTAGCAATATAAAAAGATGTAAATTACCTAATAATTCCCATCCCCAAGTAGTAAGTTAGTGGAACAACAGCTAATACTGCTAGTACACATTTCTGAAACAAAAAAAAGCAAGCTCTTGAAAAGATAAACAAGGGTCTTGATGTCATTGTCAAGAATAATTTTAAGAATAAGATTCATATATGATGTGCAATGATAATTATTTTTAACCCAATGTGTTGAAATCATGATATTTTGAATACAGAAACAGAGTTACATCTGAACTTATCTATAATGGGTGCTACATAAGCATGTGTCCTTTAACATGAACTTGTCTATAATGAGCATTAAATAAGCCAGTGTTATTTTATATCAATTTGTCTGTAATGGGTGTTTAATAAGCATGTGACATTTTACATGAACCTGTCTACAATGGGTGTTTAATGAGCAGGTGTCATTTTACATGAATGGGTATTTAATTAGCAGGTGTCATTTTAAATGAACTTGTCTATAATGGGCATTCAATAAGCATTTGTCATTTTATGTGAACTTAACAATAATAATAATAATCAGAAGAAGAATGTGGACTTTGTACAGTGCCTGATCTAAGTGCTTTACAATATTAGATAATACATAAAAACATACACAATGATAAGATTACAAAAACAAACACCATGAAATTACAAAACCAAAAAAATGCTGACAATAATTAAGGAAACAAACATTAATAAATCTTTAAGTCTGTTCTTGTAGTCATAATAGATGAGTTTCGTAAGCACTCTTGAATGAGATCACTGTGTCCTTGTGTCTAAGATCAATGGGCAATTTGTTTCACGTAGCTGGGCCCTTGTATGCATAAGAATGTTTCAACAGTGGGAACATATATGAGTGTTGGAAGAGGAGTGCAAGTTTCTAGATGTGGTGTACACATAGGTGATGTCAGATAGGTATACTGGACTTGAGCCAGGAACAAAATGTAGCATACTGAACAGATTTTGTGTTTGATTCTGGATTAAACAGGTAGCCAGTGGAGGTTACAGAGCAGGGGGTTGGTGTGCTTAGCACTTCATACTCTAAGGATAATCTGAGCATCTGTGTTTTGAACTTTTTGAAATTTTTGTAGTAGATACTGAGAGGAACCATAGAGAAGTGAATTAGAATAGTCCAGTCTTGAAACGACTAAGGAACACAAAAGCGTTTTAGTGGCATCAACCAAAAGAATATTGCAAATGGAGATGATATGTCTCAGCTCCAAATATGCAGCCTTACATATGTTCATGACATGTTGGTGTAATGAGAAAGTACTGTCTAGAGTAACATCTAGGTTTTGTATTGGCTGTTTTAATTTAATGTTAGTATTGTTGATACTTATTGTTTGAGGTAAAGGATGTGAATGAGAAAGTCTTTACATGGTGATCAAGATGGCCTCAGTTTTATCATCATTCATCTGCAGCTTGTTACATATCATCCATGACTTCACATCGGAAATGCATCTCTCTATGCCTTGGACTGTAGCCTCAACTTCAGCTGGGTAGCTAGATTTGTATATTTGAGTGTCATTAACGTACAATTGGTAAGACACCAGATTTAAATCTATGACATCTGAGAGCAACCTAGATTATAGAATGAAAAGAATGCGGCTGAGAAATGAACCGTTAGGAACACCAAAACAAAAATCAGCTGGGCTGGAATGTTTCAATTTATAGACACAATTTGTGTCCCACCGACTATCATCATCATGATCATCATCAATCCCTTAACCCAAGAGGTTGCTGGGACACCACAGTTGACTTTACAACCAATTTTCTCCATCTTTCCCTGTTCTCTACTGCCCTTTGGGAATCTCCAAAAATCCCATGCCTGTCCACTCCTTAATGTTTTCTTCCCACCTCGTTTTCTGTCTGCCTATTCATCTGCACCCTTGCACTGTGCCTTGCAAGATTGTTTTTGCCAGTCCGGATGATCTTGAGACATGACCGTACCACTTCAGTTTGCGCTTTTTTTACAGTGATCAAGAGGTCTTCACAGGGTCCAATGGCTCATTGGATCCTGCTGTGGACCTCTTCATTGGTTACATGATCAATGTAAGAGATGCCCAAGATTTTGTGGCAGCATCTCATTTCAAAGGTTTGAATCCTTCTTTGAAGATCTGATGTGAACATCCATGTTTCACAAGCATACAGAAAGAAGGATATGACAACTGAGTGCATCAGCCTTATTTTGGAACCAAAAGCAATGTTGGTATCTTTCCATATTGGTCTCAATCTTGTTACTGCTGCTGTTGTCTGGGTAATCCTGCAAATTAGTTCTGGTTTAGAGTCCTCATCTGTGATAACTGATCCCAAGTGCTTGAAGCTTGTGACTCTTTCCAGCTTCTGTCCACTGACCCTAATTTCTGCACTGATGCCATTGGTGTTGTTTGTCATCAGTTTGGTTTTTTCAGCACTAATCTCCATACTGTATGCTGTGGAGGTTGTGTTGAGGTGCTCAACCATATCAGCCAGTTCTTATTCATCTCCTGCTAAGCCATCAATATCATCTGCGAAGCGAAGGTTGGTGATTGTTCTTCCTCTGACACTGACAGTGCCCTTGTGGTCATGCAAGGCATCCTCCATGATCCTTTCCAGGAAAATGTTGAAGAGTGGCAAACTCCAAGAGCCTGAGTCCTCTTTCATTTGTTTTTGCATTGCAGAAGGGTCCACAGGTGCTTTGCCAGTTTGCCTGTGAATCAACTCCCACCTTTTGCATTCCAGTCTCCTTATACAAACAGAATGTCCTTCTTGGGTGAGTTGTAAATGACATCCTGCAGTTGGTTATAAAAATTCTCCAGTTCGTTGTCATCACAGTTAGATGTGGGTGTATAGGCCTGTATGATTGTGATGTTCAAGGGAGTCGCCCTCAGGCGGATGGTAATGAGCCTGCTTGAGCCTGGGCAGCAACCCATAATGCTATTCAATGCCCTTATGGACAAGAAATCTGATGCCATGATTGTGTTTGTCCCCTCTTCTGCTGAAGTAGAGCTTATGCCCTTCATCTGTTGTTATTTCGCCAAAGTTTTTCCAGCACACTTTGCAGAGACCAATAATGTTCCAGTTGTACCTCTCCAACTCATGTTTAAGTTCTTTCAACTTTCCCATAGCCCACAGTGTTCTAACATTCTATGTACTGATGATGATGTTGTCTAAGTAGGTAATAAACTATAGGAAGGCTATATTTTGAAAACCAAATACATGCTGGAGACAGCAAAGTAATATATCATGGTCTATTGTGTCAAATGCCACAAACAATCAAGAAGGGTGTGGATTGTAATCTTTCCACTATCCAAAGCAGAGAGAAGGTCATTAACTACTTTAAAAGGGCAATTTCAGAACTATGGTGAGGGCAATATGCAGAGTGTAACATTGCTAAAAAGAATAATTCAATGAAAAACACTATAATTTTAAGACAACAAGCAAATTCCACAAATTTGTTTCCTCTACTTTACACTGAAAGTGATGGAGCATACATTTGTTGAGAAAGAATGATACAGTAAATGAGTAATGTATATTTATAAAGAAAAATACTAACTGATCATGCAGAGCACTGATAATCAACACCAGGTGAGGTCTCATAATGTTAATTTACATTCACAGAGGAAGACACTAACTGATGTAGAACTCTGACTGTCAAAGCCAGTTTGGGTCTCAATAGTCATACCTTTCATAAAAACACAATTTTCTCCTCCCAAACCACCTGACAAGGCCACGTTTCAAAAAACATGATTTTCTGTATTCTTCACAAAAAAAGAACTGAAATAAATTTTTTATAAACCCTGCACTTCAATATAAGAATTTAACATCTAGAATGTATAATTGGTAAACAGTTCTGCTTAGAGCTTAGAGCTTGTGTAAAACTATCCTTGGGTCTGTTTATACAGCAAATTGTCATAGAGGCAATTAAACGGCAAAGAGACCAGGTATAAACAACCAGCATTTCATGTATTACTTAATTAGCTGACAATAGCTAAGAGTGAGATGTTAAGACCTTTGAAGATTACTGATGTGGAGCCCTCTGTGCTAATTGACATGGGTTGAGTCTATAAAGTAGAACAACACAGTCTGTTTTAAGTTATATGCAAATCAGAGATTCTAGATGCATGTTGAAGAACAAAATATTACAAATATTAATGTGTGTGTGTGTGTATATATATATATATATATATATATATATATATATATATATATATATATATATATAAATATTAATGTACATTTGAAATGAAGACACCAAATGATAAAGAATACTGACAGTCAATGTCAGGTGAGTTGTCTGAGGTATGTACATTTATAAAGGAAGGAAATAACTGATGATGAAGAACACCGACAATCACAGTCAGGTGAGGTGAAATAAAAACACGATTAAGAGAATTATTATGATGAAGAAAACTATCTTGATCCAACAGTCAGTAGAAATAACTCCACAGAATTATTACCTAGAAATCTGAAACTGAATTATGTCTGTAAAGAGCTGCATATAAAATTCCTCATCCATGATCTCTTTTTTATCTAGAATAACTCTGTTTGAAATCCAATAAGTAAAGGAGTTATTGTGCAGAAATCAAGAATGGCAGGTCAATCACGGATGGCAGGTCAATCAAGGATGGTAGGTCAATCAAGGATGGCAGGTCAATCAAGAGCCATCAAGATAAGTTAGGATGCTGAATATTAAAATTTAGCCAAGATATCACCAAATCAAGCTCCATAAAAAATCTGACTGCAACTCCACAATAATTAAGAGTTGTTACACAAAATGAAAGTGAATGGATATGAAAACTGGACTGTCACAAAGCTAAAGAAAGATGCAGAATAACTGATCATCAATATCAAGCTGCATAAAAAATTGCCCGAAGTGCTAGATCACCATAAATAATGAAGCTACTCGGCAAAAATCAAAGTGGATGGGCCTAATACTCCAAAGCCATATTACTGCTAAATGATGATGTAGAACACAAGCAATTAAATTCAGCTAAGGCCTCATGAACATAAGCTATCTACAAAATTTGGTTAAAATTCAATGATAATTATGGAATGCATTGTGTGGAAATGAAAGTGAATGCATCGGACAAATCTGGGGCTATAACACCGCTATGCAATGACATAAGAGTGACAATCAGCTCGTCCAAAATCTCAACAATGTCAAGCTGCAAAAATAAAAAACACTAATAATAAGTAAGAGAGCAATTGCAAAATATATGTACCAGGTTGAGGTGGGTGAGAAATTTGATACCCAGATGGACGTACTGGTGGGATGGACAAAGATTGGACTTCCTGATTGAACAGAAAACCTAGATGATTTAATGGGGTATGAGATTGCTTTCTACTGACTACAATGGAATTGATCATACATTTCTGGAGGAAGTCATCCAACTATGCCACAGTGGAAGTAGATCAAATTGTATAGAACAGGGAAACTACACAATGGAGTAGTTTTGTAAAGATCCATGGATTTATATTCAAGTCTAAAGAGAGAAAGCAACTCTAATAACAACTTCCTTGATATGCAAACCACAGGAATTTCTGTGAGGATGGAAGGACAGGAATATGAGAATATGCATCTGTCTGATCTCGACAGATGGCAAATTCTATTGGGCAGATGGAGAGACAGTCTTATCTTGCCATCTTCATCTTGAATTCTGGAGAAAGTATAAACTGATTTAGATGATCGAGGTCATGAATGGTCTGAGCTTGTCACTGGCTGTCCTGATCAGAAAAGGCTTGGAGTAAAACTCTGGAGATTGTGGATTCCGAACAATCTCAACTGCCATTTTCTCGATAAGCACCCTGACCTCTTGATTTAAAAGTGCTTCCTTTACAGAGTCTGAAGGTACTTACATCAGGAATGGAGAGGAAAAAGAGAGCAGACTGGCAAATTAGAACTGAAGTCCTTCTGAGTCATTTGGATTACCCACTTGCCTGGTGGAAAGAAACTCATCAGATGGTGACAAGGGGAATCATGGGAAAGAGTTATTGCACTGTGTGTACAGAGGTCTCGCTAGGATTTTAAAACTAGGAGTCCAGGACTCCCATTTTGGTAAAAATAGGAGTCCCACCAGCAAAAGTTGCAGTCCCATCCCAGAAAACTATGCAAATTAAAAGAACTATTGGTTACCACTGAGTTTAATTTCTACGTTCTTTATAACACTGACATAGCTCATGTCTGTCCATCAGAGTGAGACTGAATTTTGTCAATCCGAGGAAGGGCTTATTCCAAGCACTAAACTAGGCATCACACATTTTCTCACACTTGGTTACTGTCCCATCCAAACTGTCAGTTCTAGCAACTTAGCACTCTGCTGAATCTCATTACAATCTTCGTCAGTTTGCCATTTAACCCCAAAATACTTATCCAAATTTGCGAATGGCATTTTGTCTAAGTCTCAACATGTTTTGATTCCAAGGTCACGTGCACTGCTTATTCAGCTACACTCAGAAATGAACACAATGATGAGAGCTAAAGTTGTTTATTTGATGTACTCTTCTAAATGACCATATGTACATCTCTGGGTCTTTCTGCTTCTGAATTCAATCACTGCAAATATCAGTACCTTTTCATACCCAGCAGCCAGTCAAAGCCTTTGAAATTGCCACCCACTATTGCATCATGTTCTTTTGATATACTCTATAATGGCAACATGTACATCATGGGGTCTTTCAGCCACTGAATTCTGCGATTGTAAATATCAGTACATTTTCCCACCCAGCCGCCAGTCAAAGTCTTTGAACTTGCCACCCAGCTAATGCATCATGTTCTTTTGATGTACTCTTATAATGGCAACATGTACACCAAGGTGTCTTTCAGCTACTGAATTCTGTTGTTGTAAATAGCACACCTAACTGATCAACATATTTTCCCACTAAGCAGGTGGCTGAAGCAGGACTGGCAAGTCATTGAATTTTGCCGCCCACCTATTACATGCATATGGAGGACTCCCGCCTAAGTGATTTTCTGCGTCCCAGATAAAAAATTGGTGTCCAAATACGCGTGATTAAGTGTTTCCGAGACCTCTGGTGTATACATATGTGTTTACACAGAGAGAGAGAGAGAGAGAGAGAGAGAGAGAGAGACACACACACACACACACACACACACACACACACACACAAAAATGAATTTGTGTCCTTTGGGAGGGCTGGATTTGGTAAAAAGGGCGGCTTATATTCCTATAGTTATTGTGATCTGAGAACAAAGTATTTGAAGGAGAAAAGGTTAAGTGTTAATGAGCACATAAGAGACCTAATTGGAAATCTTACTGAATATATGTGATCCAACAAAAATATAAAATTCCAGCTCCTAACTGTTAGTTTCTGGATATTTATATCAATGATATTGTTAGTTTTAAAATTCAAGGACTACTAGCTTTCCTGAAGCACTTTTCCAGTACTTCTTGGAGCTGACCTCAAATTCAAGCACTTTTCAAGATTGTGTGATCCTACACATACCATGCTATGACATACTCCTGTATCTTCCGACTTTCACTATTAACTTCTATATCGAATATTAACAACAATGATGCCCATGCTACTGAATAAAAATTGTACCTATCCCACATGGTTTGCTAAACACGATACAAAAATTAAGGAAAATATCTTACCAAAACTCCACTCGTACACCTATTTTCTGGGTCAGTAAACCCTATTACTAGAGACAGGAACACAACTACAAGCAGATCTGAAGAAATGTTAAAGACTTTTCAATTTCTTGTTACATATTTGTATTAAGGTGTTATCAGTCTTGATCAGAAATAATTTAAGTGATTGTGAACAGTATTTTATCAGAATTCATTGCTTAATACCTTAAACAAATCATTTGAATCTGATGATAATTCTGAAATTTGTTAGTTATGAAGTGATGACATAAATAATAAAATATGCATCAAGTCAATTGGAATGTCAACCTTTTTAACTTTTCAGAAATAAATCATTTGCATTTACACATGCTGACCCATGCAATACATATATTCTTGGCAAGTAACACAGATATCAAATTCATGCCTGCAAAAAGTGTTCCCCTTAACATTGTGTCTATGATAACTCATATTTCTCACCTTGTGTTTAAAACAAAGGACTACTATACTGTGAGAAGGACTCAAATGTAAGTACCTCAGCCTCTACAAAGTTTCGACTACTATAAAATATGCTGTGAAAAAGACCCAGATGTAAGTGCCTTACCCTGTAGCGGTTTTGGCCACTACAGACAATAATGCCAAGAGAAGGACTCAAATATAAGAACCTTACCTTCTGAGCTCTGAATACTACAGACAACTATACTGTGAGAAGGACTCAAATATAAGAACCTTACCTTCTGAGCTCTGAATACTACAGACAACTATACTGTGAGAAGGACTCAAATATAAGAACCTTACCTTCTGAGCTCTGAATACTACAGACAACTATACTGTGAGAAGGACTCAAATATAAGAACCTTACCTTCTGAGCTCTGAATATTACAGACAACTATACTGTGAGAAGGACTCAAATATAAGTACCTTATCCTGTAGGAGTTTTGACCACAACAGACCACTATGCTGTGAGAAGGACTCATATATAAGTATGTTACCCTGTAGGAGTTTTGACCACTGCAGGCTACTATGCTGTGAGAAGGACTCAAATATCAGAACCTTATCCTGTAGGAGTTTAGCAGTTATAAATTTTACAGCAACAGCATGTCAGATGTTCAAAATCTGAAAACACACACTGATCACTCTATGAACTAGTACAATAATTAATAAATTCTATGTATAAAAAAATGATAAGTAGAGATACAACACAATTACCAGATTGTTTACTCACCTTGCTATTTATATTATTTCAAAATAAATATATCTTTAGTATATACTATTAAAACTCTCAAGACAAAAACCTCAAAAATTCTAACAACAAACCCCACCGCAACAAAAAAAATTTCCAAAATGAACCCTTCTTTAAACAATTTACTTAATAAACTAAAAACAAAACAAATTTGTAAAACACACACACACACACACACACATGGATAAGACCACTAATTCATCATAGAACTCTTCGTTAGATTGACATCGAAGCCACACATGGTTTCATTCCCAAGTTTGAGAATTTTTTGTCAGCCTTGCAATACAGGTATTTTACAGCATTTTCTAGTGCCTTGTGCTGCAAATAGGATACTCCCTGGTCCGCACCTAATAACATAGCCTCATCAATGAGCTTACATTACAGTTTGTGTGATTCTGTTGTTGTTGTTGTTGTTGTTGTTATAGGGTTTAACGCCATTTTTCAGCACAAGATAGGCTATACATGGCGGCCAGTATTAATGGTGGAGGAAGAACCCTGGACAACCCTGGGAAGAACCACCGACCCACGAGAAGCTACTGGCAGGCTTTCTCACGTACCCACGTTAGCCGAGCCTGGACTCGAACTCACGCAGACAGAGGTGAGATGGCAGTGATCCGTAACGATCAGCGCTTTAGACCACTCGGCCACTCGGGGCCCCGTGTGATTCTGTATATTTTGAAATAGCAATATTCCCTAAATATAATACAATTTTGTTTACCTGAATATTATGAATATTAAGAAAGATACCTTGGTTTGAACACAACTTATAACAACATTATGTCAAAATTTTCTTTGTATGACATCAGTTTTATATGATGATGCCAATGTCTTATATATATAATGAGTGTGAAGATTCTTACTGGCCACCCCACAACAGTGTTAAACAGCACCTTATGAAATCTCTAGAACCCTGCTACCTACTGAAATTTGGTAAAAATTACAAATATTGGAAGATACACAAGCCAAAGAAGCAAACATTGATTAAGAGCTGCACATGCTCATTTCACAAAAATTACCACTGCATGGCATGTATTGAGAGCAAGACAAGATCTCAGTATCAACTGAGAGCAAACTCAAGGCTACTGAGAAAAATCTCAGTAGGTGTTGAGAGAAATGTCAGAGCTATTAAGATCAAAGTATGTACTGGGAGCAATGTCAAGGCTATTGAGTAAAATCTCAGTATGTATTTAGAGCAAGGTCAAGGATACTGAGCAAGATCTCTCTATGTACAGATAGCAAGGTCAAGGATACTGAGCAAGATGACATTCATGCCATCCACAGTGTACTTGTAATAGTAGATATTGATGGCCTGGTGAGTGTACATAATTATCTCCATACTCTGTTGTTTGTTGTCCTGAAAATAAGCAAGAAATTATTATAAAAAAATTATTTAAAAAATGAAAGACTACAAATTCTCTATCCTGAAACAACATATTTTGCAAAAGCTTTGCCAAAACATCTATTAAATAAGAGGTCATACTTAAGGGAGACAACTACTCAAATTTTTACATTCAGAAACTGTTCAAGTTGAAATCAACTGTTAAGTTAAACATAGAATGACATCAAAATGACACAAGTCTAAGAGTTACTTCTATGGCCCACCATAACAAATCCCCTCCTTATATTACATGTTACTCCAAAACATTCCCTGCAGACCATGACACTGGGACGTTCCCTGCAGACCATGACACTGGGACGTTCCCTGCAGACCGTGACACTGGGACGTTCCCTGCAGACCATGACACTGGGACGTCATATGCCTGTCCTACTCTGCATCAAAACTATGTACACAAGTTTGCTTAAAGAAAATTGTTCAAAAATGTCACTTGAATTCCAATTTGTATATCTGACCTCTGGTACAATACGGGGGGTGGGGGGGGACCAAATCATACCCCTATCACAGATGGTTGCCTTTGTATCAAGTTTGGTGAATCTATAGCATTAAAAAAAGGAGACAAAGTTATGGACCAATGGATAGATGACCAATGGAGGAAATTGCAATATTCACCTTCCACTAAACATAAAGGTATAAAAGTATGGGCCACTATACACTTGTCGCACTATGGTACCATTGCAATACACATGATTTTTTATTTGGGACTGTGGTCTGAATGACAGGAATCCTTGAAAACAAATCCTTTAATAAAATGTTTGAAATTCATGTCAATTCTCCTTCATTTCTTTTATTATTAGTCATTCTGTTTATCATTTTAAAACCTTTCAGAAAATACATAGTTTTAGACACTAATCAGATAAAGAGAAAGTTATAAAAACTTTTTAAAGAAAGATCCAGACCTACACAAAAACTATTTTAGCATCATATAGGTTGCTTCCCTTTCTATTAAGAAGTTACTTTACACAGTAGGTATTTGGATAGTAAAGTATAGTAAAAAGTATATGAATTCTTTATTCATTCTCAGCTGATAATAATTAACCACTGCATAGGGGATGCACTAAAGGTATGAAGTTCTGAAAGAGTGACAGGTGTAAGGTGAAGCTGTTTGCATTTGCACAATAGACAGAATGAAGGCATATCTCTATGTTGTTTTCATGTACTGTGGCTAAAAGTTTCTCTGGATATTGTACTTATGGAAATCGTACATGATCTAAGCATGCAGTTAACCAAAATGATTGCTCCAATATGCTCAAAAAATCAGTCTGAATTAGTCTAAAGTACACTATCTTTATCAGTTATTAAAATAGGAAAAACAAATTATGCCCTAGAAGACAATACCAGATTTTGGAAGTGCAATGAATAACCAAATATATTAAATGCAAAAAAAATTGGCTCTTTTTTGAAAATTTACCTCTAAGTCCAGGAAGTAAAAATGACCAAAGGGAGGTACCAGTTTTTTGATAGATGTACATCTGGAATAAGGTCAAGCTGTACACTCTATAACCCATATTACAACCATCAGTCATACACCAAAATAAAGGAAACTAAAAGTTCTTGTGAGAATACCTAATATTGACAAGGTCTTTTTTAAATACCCAGTATAACCAGTAAGGAAAACCTGAGATTTTTATTTCTGTAACAATCGAACCCTATGCAAAATATGAAACTGTAGTGGACTACCATAGTTCTGTTTTATAAAAATACACACTTTTATATAAATTAATTAAAAAATGATGTCTTCACAATCAGATGAAAATGAAATAAGTGCTCATTCAGCTACATAATCCCAAGGGGGAGCAGTCTAGATAAGGAAGTAACATGTAATACACAAATACTGAACTGAACCCATGATCGGAGCATTACTGTAAAACATTTACCTTGACCCAAATGTGAAAAGGTTGAGCAAGCATGTTGTAGAATGAACTGTTCTAGATGCATAATGATTCTTCAAAAATATGAACAAAATCCATTGAGTTAAGGATATATAAGTAAATGAAAATACTTGAACCAAATATTAATGGAGATGTTGTATGACTCATACATGGTCAAAGGTTTTAGCAAGCATCTTTCTAAATGATTTGTCTTGGTGTCATAATGATTCATTAAAAGTGTGAAGAAAATTACAGGGCAAAAGGTTCTGTGAGCATGCCATAGAATAATTTCACAATAAATCATGCCAAGTATGATGAGAATAGATCCAAAGGTTTAGGATATATACAAAAATAATTTTTTAAAAATCAGGATCTAAACAAACTGTTGATCACTACCAGAAAACAAATTTTTTCTTAGAAAATATGTATCTTCAACAATACTTACCAATCATAACACCTTAGGAGAACTAATACTATCTCACAAATCCAGCCCCTCCAGATACTACTTTTAGCTAAAAGGAGCTAAAAGTTGTCTGCCAACCTAGATCGTGAGCAGAAATGCATAAGAAGTTTATTGAGCTGGGGTAACCTCTCAATGTGCACAGTGAATACCCAATGTAATCCAGGATGAGATAGTCTGTGTTCATATATCCTCCTGTAATAAGGGTTATCATGTGGTGTTTTGATATAACTCACCTGATGTTTCTGCAGAAGTTGTCCAGGCAACTTGATGTTGCTGCCACGAAAATAGGGACATGAAGGTATGCGACTTTTAAGTCCACACACATGGCAAGGTCTCCCTCTTGGATGGTATTCAAAATACAGTGGGGTGTTTCCATTGAGAATCAACGGGCATGAATGAACTGATTGAAGGAGTTTAGGTCAATGATCAGATGCAGAGTGCTGTTTGCCTTTAGGACCAAGAATAGTCTGGAAGAAAACCCCAGAGAAACAATGGGATAAATAACAGGACCCTCTTGATGCTTTATCTGCTTTGATTTACAAGAATTGTGTGTGGAGCCTCGAGAGGACGGTTTTCATAAATTTTTGTCCTATGTGTGGCCCTTGGGTCTTTTCATTGGTTTCTCATACTATCCCTGTATTGACACTGTGGTTGCACAGGATGGAAATGGTCTCCTTAGTGGCTTGTTTGTGGACTTCTTCAATCTGGCCGTTAAACAGAAGGTTAGAGGATAAAGGCTGTGCTCTTAGCTAGGCCATGTCGTGGTCCTTCAGGAACGTGCAGGCAGTGAGTACTGAGTCAAGTTCTGCCAAATGTAATTTGTACCTGTGGTTACAGCATTGGCCAAAGTATGTAGAGCAACTCTGTTCACTACTCAGGCCATTCTTCTGACTGACTCCCATGCATGCCCTGAGGTATTCGGAGTGGGAGAAGATAAGCTATGTTCCACATGTTTGAAACATAACCACAGAGACAAAGTCCAACACTGAAGCCACAGCAACAATATTGTGCACTAAAGGCTGATTGTCATCAAAGGCCATCAGATCCATACATATGGAGTGTAACTTTGTCATCCCCTGATCGGTGATATCACTGTCAATTGCTGGGGTTTCCAAATGAAATACTGGTTTATGGCCGGTGTAGAACCGCCTACAAGCTGATGATGAAGGAAGGTCAGAATGTCTGTCACTCTCCCAGACTGTGGAAGAAACTGAAGTTGGACTCTTCTGTTTTGTCATAAGATCAACAGATGCACAGGCTCTGATCCAGGTTGTTGACGGAGTGGGAAGAGGAGGGCAGAATTCTGGTGTTCAAAGGTGGAAAACGTCCTTAATTGAGGCTCATAAGGCTGAATCTTCCCACGACATCAGATAATCTAGAACTGATGACATCACTTGAGAACAAGCAACATCTTCTTGGTTGCCTGATGTGAGGCTAAGGTCCCCTGTAATACTTGAGACCTAGCTGGTGAAGAAATGATATGGTCAGCAGCTCACTAACGTGACTTCTAGACAGTCACGGAGTAATGAGTCTCTTCTGGTGGCAGAGTGTAGAGAGATTGTGAAGTGACATCTTTTGAAACTTGAGAACAAACAACATCTTCTTGGCTGCCTGTGTTGAAACGTGAGAAACTAATCTTGGCATCATTCTGCATGAGTGTCAAGGTGGTATGTGGCTTAGACTGGTCCCTGATTATGTCTGCAGAAGTTGGATTTGACGTACTGGAATCCAGGCTGTTAGTGACTGAACCTGTAACATTGCTCCTTTGGCCCTTCATTATCCCTAGTGTATGGCCTAGGCCAGTCATATTGGAAACAGGGCATCCATGTGGGAAGGATAGTCAGGTTGAGATGGGTTATGGGATGTTTGATCCAGGTAACCAGTCCGTATGTCTGCTGAGAGGAAACTTGACTGTTTGTTCAGCTTTCTCCCTCGCCATTTCCCAATAGGAACCAAGTTGAACCCTGAGAAGGTAAGGTAGATAGGAGTCAACAATAATGCTGAGTCCTGTGGTGGTGACATGGGTGCAAGAGCTGTTTTGAAGCATGTCTTTGTCTGACACTTTGTGGCTGAAGGGTAACAGTTGACTTATTTCATCCTTGTCCACCAGAAATTGTCATACTAAAGAAAGGTCAGCATGCAGATTCTAATCTGTTAAGACAAATAGAGCAAAACATATGAAACTGTAGCCCTGCACTTGTCTTTAGAACACAATGTTGGTGCAGAGATAAATGTTAAAAAATTGATAACAGACAGTCTAATAATGCAATGAAGAATACAGGTAAAACATATGGACAAAATCCCCTGTAGGGAGAAGCTTAAACCTGTTGGCCTGCAGCTGTGTATTTTGAACACAGAGTGGGTGCAGAGCTATACCAAATGATGGTTACCTGGAAAATAGTGATAGCAGACAATCTTAATTACAATACTACCTGTAGGGAGGGTCAAGGACAATATGTACAGGTAGAATCATTGAAGCATGGCATTCCAAGGCTAAGGATGCCATGGTAAAGGAAACTCACCTGTATGTACCAGCAATGACGGAATTATATGTATAGCCAGTGCCAAGTACCTAAATGTGTGGTGATGACAAAGTGTTAGCAAATTCTAAGGACTGAGCTTTGTCAGTATAGGAAGAGAAAATGTTGGAAATATAGATGCAGTGTACTATCCTTAGGAGTGAAAATCTCCTCCAACTAGTAACAGCATATCTTCCATGCAGACTCTGTCTTTTGCAAGATATCTTGTGACAAAAGCATGCTTCTTGGCACGAGTGAAAGTAGTAACTGCGAGGTTCATGCATTCTGCCACCAATTCTTATACCTAAGGGGAGATCACTCTGCCTGACCACCATCTACGTTGGCTGACAACTTTTAGATCCCTTTAGCTAAAAGTAGCATTTGAGAAAGCTGGATTTGCAAGTCAGTAGTAGTTCTCCTAAGGTATTATGATTGGGTAACGTATTTTAAAGAAAAAAAACTTGACTGTTAAGTCTCCCTTCTCATAGGCTCAACATACCAAATACCTCCAATCAGCACTCTTCTTACCCTAACGAGATAACATACTTACATCATCAGATTAAAATCCTCTGTAAGCAATAATAATACAAGAAAACTGATTGATTTATGGTGAGACAAATTATTTTAATGCTAAGCCTGCATATTATTTGCAAAAGATATTCTGACCATGATGTTGTATGGGAGACAACTCAAACAACCTCTTTAAAAAAAACAGCTCTTGCATCTTTTGTATTTTTGCACTTGTAAAAGGAAATATTTGTGGAAAACTTGATTACATGAGATTTACTTCCTATATTCTAAAGATATATTTCTTGTATACCATTGTCACTGCATTGGAATCTCCCACTCCCACTTGCTCTGGATGAAGAAACATAAGGTTGCATATTGTCTTCTTGTTGACCTATAATAAAGAAAGCTTTGGCTTAAAAATGTCATGCAGGTGGCAACTGCTTTTGATTAATATGAATAATTTGTACAGTTTTTATGGCTTATGCGCTTTGCAACAACAATGAATTGAAATAACCAATGAACATTGATCAAATCTTTGGAAACTACAGGACACCTTCCTACAAATCTTACTAATGTTATGTATATTTAATTTGTACTGTTTGTTAGCTTTTCTCCATGATTATATGTTATGTATAACTGTATTTTGTAAATGAACTTAGTCCAAAATCAAGTTAATGGTCAACATTTATTTGTAAACAACATCATACATTGCTAATATTGTTCTATGATTACATATTAAATATTAAGATTATTATTAATGGAAATAAACATGTTTACTTCTGTCTGAATGTGGGATATTAGTATTTCACTTTGAAATTCCTTAACTTGTTGTGTTTTAGAGAGGAGTCTGGCCTAAAGCCTGGCTGTATTATTGTGTTTTTAGCTTTTTATATCAATGTTGTTTTCTTGAAAAAATTACTCATTCCTATCCTAACATCCAAAATGGAATCAGTCTTATTGTTGTGTTCAGTTTTTAGTTTGGGTGGATTTATTTATTTAAATTATTCACTGGAATTAGAAAGTGCTCATTAATACTTCTTGGACTATATCATTAATTTGGAATTATAGTGAATTCAGTCAAGGACATTTTGGATTATATTACTGTGATACATTAAAAGATTATTAACACATCACCAAATTCCAGGTCATTGGCACATTAGCACATTCAAGACTACAGGCACTTTAGTACCATCATTATTGGAACTTATTGGAACACCACTGGAATTCAATTGGAACTCTATGAATTTGGACTTGTGATAGAACCTTTAGGACTAGTTGGAATTTAATTCACAATACTTTAAGTTCTTCATAAATTTTCACTTTGTCTTCTAGGGAAATAAATTATTTGATGAATTTTATAAAACTTGTTGGTTTTCACTCTTTGCTGTTACTTAGTTTAAGATCACCAAGTCATAACATTAATACTAATAAAAATTTCTTTATGCTGTAAAACTTCAAAAACTGATGCTCATTAAAATAAAAGATTTTTAAAGCACCCAGTGATAAGAAAATGATCAAATTATAAACATGTTTACAAAATAAGGCGGCTTCCCCACCACCACCACCACCACCACAATGCAACTGAAGGGTAGAGTGACAAGTCAGACAGGGGACATAACTCAGTAGAATTTTACATGAAAGAGGCTAAAAATCAAACCTGACATATATCCTCTTAATATAAAGCATCATACCAAATTTTTTTTCAAGCCATGAAGGAATTCAAATGTTACTGATTGGAACTGAAACTGATAAGCAAAGTAAAACATGGGCCCTAACTCAATAAACTTTTACCAGGAAACAGTGAATATCAAACTTGACCAAGGTACTGTTAATTAAAATCCTTGTACCAATTTGATTTTAATCAATGAAGTCCTTCAAAAATTAATGAGCAGAGACAAAGGTTCCACTATAGAAATTTCCATTTAAAAAATGTATTCCCCAAATTTTCACCACTGGCAATCCTTGCTATAAACTATATTTTACAAAATGTGTATATTACTGAGGACATTACAAGCACCAACAATTTTCTTTATTTGATACCTGAATGATATAAGTTGATTTGGGTTTAAGAGTAGTACACAGCTAGACACTAACTGAGCTCTGTAATTGCTATGTTCACTTTCTGAAAATCCAGGGTAATATGTTAATAAAAAAGGTCTATTTAGTTTCTTTATATTTTACCATTTCTTAAGTGAACTTTCTGTGAATGGTAATTCTGAAACTGTGAAAATTTTTTACTGTACTTCAAGGGCAGGCAACTGTAAAAGTTGTAAAGCAAACAACTGTTCCATGTGCTTTCTTTCAATGCTGCTCCAAAAACCCATGAATTCAAAAGTTACCAAGCTATATCCAAAATTATGAGATAGGACAGACTTATATGGGCAACATTATATGTTTCCTACATAGGGGAAGAATATCAATGAAGTCAATATAAGCATACAAGATCTGGGAAAATGCTGGGAAACTATGTTTGACATAAATCTTGAAACATACTGGAATAGTAGTAATTTATTTATTTTCCTTGTACACTGAATAACAGAAATTCATTTATTTACCTTGTATATTGGAACAGCAGAAATTTTAATTACTTACCTTGTACATTGGCACAGTAGAAATTAATTTATCTACTTGTCCAATGGAATAGAAAGAAATTCATTTATTTCCTTGTACACTGAAATATTAGAAATTCATTTATTTACCTTGTACATTGGAATAGTAATAACCAGTAACCATGCCAGTGAAGCCAGAACACTATGAACTACAATCAGGACTGGGACTCCAAGAACCAACCATATGTATGATCTTGGATTACACTGAAAATGAGTTCAAAACAACAATAATGGTAGACACAGTCAAGTTTTGATTATCCAAATTTCAAATATCTAAACATCACTTTGGTTTTCTGAGGCTTGGATAATTAGAGCACCACTGTAATTCAATCTCAATTATCCAACTACAATCTAAATTATTCTAACCCCAATTATCCTTAACTTTGCATATTATTATCAACAGCATCTCCCCAAACATTTATAATATACACTGGAATACATATTAAATTGTCCAAAACTTTTGGTTAATCTCATGTCTCGTGTAAATTAAAATGACCATAAGTTTACTGCATTTTAACCCTTAACCTCATGTAAGCACCTTTGGATGCCTCTATCCTATTCTCATGGAAGCACCTTTGGACACCTCTACCTGATTCACACGGTTTTGACACCTCTACACCATTCTCATGGAAGTGCGTTTGGATACTTGCTGTAAACATCAGCCATTTTGAGCTGGTTTTCATAGTGCCACCTTTGGGGGAAAACCCCTATTAGATACTACATTTATTGATGTGAATGATCATTATGTCAGATCACATGGTCCGTGTTTAAGCTGTAGTCCTAATCTGCCATTTAACCGAGTTGAATTTTCCACTCTAGCAAATGGAGGCCATGGATTTCGTTCAGTACTTTCTGGAGTTTGCACGATTAGAATTACAACTATTAAGGCTTCAATAACATAGGTAAAGGCTCTAATGTTGATGTAGGCATCACTGAGTTTTTATAATTTTTCAAATTCTAGTGATTTAGTGATGTAGACATAGACAAAGAACTGGTAAGTTTCGAGTATGAGAAATAGCAGCTACAGCTGGTCACATGGCTTCACTTGCTTCACAGTGAATGAGTTCTCAGGATTTTAAAGCACATAAAAATTCTTCCATGAGAAATAATTATACAACTATAACGATCAAATTTTACTCTTAAATCTTTCTATACATATAGATGTGCACCAAAACTGTAAAATGGTTAATACTGATGTTGAATGCAACATGTAGTACACTGCTGTAACAGTTAACAGGCAGGCCTATGTGTATGAAGTCAAATAGGTAACAGGCATAGCTGCCAACCTCCAAGTACAAAAATACTGATTGCTTATGACAAAAATACTGATTTTCAGGACCAAATACTGATTTTTAAAATTTTAATGCATATGTAACTACTTACAACATATATAACCATCAGTAAGGTAGGACAGTGTTTTCAAGCAACAGATGTGATGTAGGTCAATGTCTTTGATAATCTCAATCATTCCATAAATTTCAGAGTTACAACTCCTTGAACACATGTACGCAAGAATTCCTCCTTTTTATTTGTTCAATTTGTTTTAGAAATATCAAAACTAGACACTGCCAATAATGAATGCTGATGACAGAGTTTTTACTGAAATGGATAAATTCTAGAAACCAGAAAACGGCAGTGAGCTGTCTGCTTGTTTACATTGACAGCCTCCATTTAGTTTGAAACACAAATAAGTTGACAGTGTCAAGTACTCCCTGATGACAATTAGGTTAGAAATTAGAAACAAATTAGACACAACTTAGACACAAAGACACAGTGATCTCATTCAAGAGTGCTCTTAAAACTCACCTATTTTGACTGCAAGAACAGACTTAAAGACCTAATAATGTTTCCTTACCTGAAATATTTTCAGCATGTTTTCTGTTTTCTAATTTCATGGTGTTTGTTTTTTGTAATCATATCATTATATACGTTTGTCTAATGTTGTAAAGCACCTAGAGCTTCTAAAGATTAGGTGCTATACAAAGTCCTCTTTATTATTATTATTATTATTATTATTATTATCATTATTATTATAAATGACTAAATTTTGTGCATTTTCTTGATGCTTTCATTGTTAAAATTTGTACGGGAAACTAACAAATGGGAGAGTGTGCAAATACTATTGTTGGGTGACAAATTAAATAAAAATCCTAGTTTCTAGACATAATGTTTAGAAATTAGGCTTTGACTTTTTTGTCATGATGTTAGGCTTTTCATATTCAATGGATAACTGACACTAATGATGCACCTTTCCTAAATACTTCATTGTCTACCTTCAGGATGCTATATTGCATCATCTTTTCTATTCAAGTTCCTACTGTATACTTCCTAATTAGTGCCACCACTCTAACACCCCCTCCCCTTTTTTAGGAACAGAAAATTTTATACTTACCAACAATTATTACCATTCTGTAATCCATTAAGTGCAACACAGGAATTAAGTAGTCCACAATGACAATGTTAACATAATCCCAACAACAAATTGTTGCAGCACTCAGTTGATCAAACTGTTACAATGTATATATCAACGAAACAATTACTAAAGTCACAGGCACACATGTAGTGTTAACTGTAATGCAATAACTGGGCCGCAAGTCCAAAGACTTTGACTAGCTGCTGTGTGGTTAGAAAATGTGCTAATAGTTACACTGACTGAATTCAGAGGCAGAAAGATCCAGAGATGTACATGTTGTCATGATAAAAGTACATCAAATAAACAAGTTTAGCTTTCAGTATTGTGCACTAAAATACCCCCCCCCCCCCATTTTGGAAAATGTAATGCCTCAGGAGTATTTATTACGGAGTATAGAGTATGTTGGATACCTCTTAGGAAACTATATATCAGGTAATAATTCACAGAGTTATTGACCCTGATGGTTTTTACTTTAATATATACTATGGTTTTTGTTGACTACATAAGTTTCTGGTTCTCATATCTTACTAATAAATAAGTATTTTTCTATATGTACATGTCTTATCTTTGTAAACTTTTCCCCTCTTTCAGTATCTAGGTATCATATCTATTTGGTTTTGTAATATAATGTATTACTTCCCAGTCAACTCCTTTAGATGATCTGCTTATAATACATCAGGTTATCGGTAATAACTATTTTCTTTTGGAGATATGTCTAATGGTGCATTTTATTACAACTATTATTATATTACTATTATTACTGTTATTATTATTATTATTATTATTATTGCATGTGATGTCAAAGGGAAAAAGAGATCATGAAGGATCTAGAAAATACAGAGAGATATAACAACATGATCAGGAAAAGCATGAAAAAGGCAAGGAATCCTGGATAGAAAGACAATGCTGCAAAATCGAAGACAGTCTGAGCAGAAATGACAGCAAAATGGCATATCAACTGGTGAAAGATCTCACAACTCATAAACAAAAAGGGAAAACTACCACCATCCAAGACATATCAGGAAAATGCCTCACACAAGATCAAGAGACCCTCAAGCAATGGACAGAATACTGCTCAGAATTGTACAATCATAAGACCCAAGGAGATCCAGCAGTACTAAATTGCCCTCAGGCAGAAGAAATCGATGACAACCCCATTCTTCGTGAAGAAGTAGAAATTGCAGTTAGGTCACTAAAGAAAGGAAAGTCAGCTGGCATTGACAACATACCAGCAGAGCTCATTCAAGCAGCAGGAGGAGATGAGAGAGTCACAGTCCTAACAACAATCTGCAACAAGATATGCAACCAATGTGGGAATTCTGCCACTGACAGAACAGGAGGATAGGTACACAGCACAAGCCAGATAGTTTCTTCAATTAATGTGGGAATTCTGCCACTGACAGAACAGGAGGATAGGTACACAGCACAAGCCAGATAGTTTCTTCAATTAATGCATGAAAGGCCAAGTTTTCTCCAGATATCATCAGACCAATAAAGAAAGATGGCAACTGTGAACATTAGCTACATAACAATAGGTTGTGCCATAATTATGATTCTGGTTATGGTCATGAGGGTGATGACTAGGCTGTAGCTGTGTGAGAAGTCTATGAAGGCATGGATCCCTGGATCTTCTTCTGAATAAGCAATCTTTTTGTTTCCAGTGATTCAGTCTTTAGAAAACTTGAAATAAAAGTGACAGCAGTGGCAATAATGATAGCATCCACATTCTTGCATTTCTTGGCTCTAACATCTGGCCAGATTAACTACTTGGTAGTAATGGTTGCCCATCTATAGTCAGACAGCTGGAACCATATATCATATGTATGGTTGAAATTTGACCCCATTCAGCTTATAATACAGGTGGGTTAAATATCTACAGCAAGTACTGAATGAAATCTGCAGTCTCCATTTAGAGTGGAGAATCTGACCCAGTTGCTTTAAATAGCAGATTATGACTAGATCTTACATAACAACTACGTGATGTGATGTGATGCAATGGTCATTTACCTCAATACCTGTAGTTTCAAATAGGTTTTTTCCCCCAGAGGTGGCACTTAAAAAACCTGCTCAGAATGGCTGTTTACTGTAGGCATCAAAATATGCTTCCATGTAAATGGTGCATTCCTTGAGGATAATGAAGAGGCATTCAAAAATGCTTATATTAGGTAAAGGGTTAAGCTGTATAAAACAAGTAGCCCTTCCAGTGCAAACTGTCCTTATATAGTTCATGCCTTGATGTGAAGAATGAGAAGGAAAAACCCGAACAACCTCCAATTGTGATTGTTTACTTTGGTACAAAGGAAAAACAGATGATGTACACAGCATACTGCAGTTTATAATATAATGTGCTAAGGAGATATATGATAAAAGCTCACAATTTTGAAAAAATCATCACATAACATAGAGGCAGTAAAATACAAACCCAATATTTTCTCTCACATCTGAAATGAAATCCAACACCTGGAGATGGCTGTGAAGAAAGCAGACTGGTTGATTCATTGACTCTTTGTTCAACTGTTCTTGATCTGCTAGACTGGTTCCTAGATTGACCACAGGGATTATGCTAAGATGTAAACAAACAAAAAAAATCAATTTACCTCAAATTAAATGAAAAGAATGAGCTTAATCTGACCAGAGTTATACATTTATACATTTATACATTTACAATTGCTGAAAAGTGACTTGCAAACAAAAGGAATAATTTCAAACACAGATTGCAGTAATTTTTTTTATAAAAAAAAATGAATATAAGAAACAGTCATTCTTTCAAGATAATTAATAATGTATGGAATCTTTCATGTATTAAGATAATGCAGGTGTTTTATTGAGGCCCAAAACAACTTCCTATCAGTTACTCTGTTATCCCTACACACGTTTTGACCCGACTACACCTTAATGGATGTTGCCACTTACACTTTTATCACTCTATTATATATATGGATGGTTTCATCACACTACAATACTTACATTACAAGACTACAGTGACCATTTTGTAATTACCATGAATTCATATATTTTCATAGGTACCATTTTTCTTTGGTTTAGGAAAAAAATCATATTTTCAGGGCTTTTAATTTCATGTAATTTGTCACAGGTTCTACTGTTCATTAAATAATAACTAAAATAAACCTGTTTACTGGCTCTTAAAATCAACAAAATCATATACCCTGTGAAAAATAGTTCACATTATATAAATCATAAATATTCCCCATTTATTAAAATATTTACAGCACTGCTGTAAATATTATTACTGGCATTTACATCTGTAGTGGCTTCATTTAGTTTACTTCCTGTAAATGTTTACAAAATCAATAACCATGGAAATGGTCAAGCACATATCTGTCCGAGACACTGAAACTACTGTTCCAATTAATAATATATTTCCATATCTTAAGATGCCTGTTAAGATGTTTCTTAAAGTACTGATGCTTTTCACATCCAATAGGATATTAAGAAGAAAAAGGAGAATCTGATGAGAATTAATTTTACTGCACATTGCACAACATTACAGTCGGATTTAATGATCTTGTCAATGAAATAGTCTTGAAATTATTTACCTTTGAAAAACATGTTTGTTAACAGAGCTTTTGATAAGTAACATTTCATTTTAAAGAAACAATGTTCATTTTTGAAAGCTACTGCATCTCTTGTTATCGTTATTGTAGATCCTATGAAAGCATCATTAAGCATGCACTGGACAGTATGTCTGGTTACTTTATTATTATCATCATCAACCTTGTTCATCATGTACTTATAAGCATCAGTAGGAAACAATTCTAAGGATATTTAACCTAAATTGTCAGATATATTCAATAAAGACATGTATCAAACCACAAGTTGAGTGAGGCACAGAACTGTAAATGGTTTACATATAAATACTGTAAGCTCAAAATCTACCGTGCACATCGAGAAAAGGTTGTTTAAATTAAACAGCATAATTTCAGTTTTTGTTTCATCTCATCATTAAACCAAAGCAGCATCCCTCCACAAAATTCCACAGTGTAACAGTATAAAACATATCCAGTGACATAAGAAAGGTTCCCTGTCTCTGCTTTTCAAAATCAGTGTGTAAAATGGGCATAATACTACAAAAATCAAGTCATTGTAAAAAATATAACTGCTTCATGCTTTTCTTTGTTTCCTTAACATGAATTTAGTTATTAATATATTCTGTATTTTGCAGACATTTTTCCAGGATTTTCACTGAGAGGACAGTTCCCCATCTGACATTTTCAGAGGTGAAGATTTTCAATTATTTTAGGGGAGTGGGCAGGTTTTTATGAGAATAGTATCTCCAAAAGACCCCTTATGGTATGTCTGAACAAATGTGAGTATGAACAGGGATTATTCCAGCCATAAAAGTTAGGGGCCCCTGTATCTAGAACTGGAAATTTTGTATTGCACAATGATCATTTTTAGGAATTTTTAACACATAGGCTGCTGCCTGGTGTTTGAAATCAAATCCTTCATCACTCAGGCTGCAAATTTTTAGTTGTCCCTTTGTAACAGATAACAATCAGATTTCATGAAGACAAAATATATTTTAGAACTGCCATACTGTGAATACAGCCAGGTTACAATGGTTGAATTACCTCATTGTTTCATGTCAACTGCATTGGATAAATTACACAATATTAATAAATTATATTACAATATAAATATTCAGTTTTTAATTAACTGCAGATATCTTGAGATTTTTCAGTTTCCACTTGTGATATACAGGGGTTAGAAAATCACCTGCAAGCTACCAAACTGACAACATATTCAACACAACAGTTAATGCAGTGTGAATTGGTGAGAAATTTCACTGCATTGACAGAGAGACTAAAAACCTAACCTGTATGATAGCCATACCTCAGATACCTCTATTTAAACTTCAGCATATTACCATGGTCTTTGAGTCCATTATTATTACATGTACTTTACCATAACTAATTCAATATTTGAGTCTATCACAGTTCCATCAGAAGCTAAATCATGATCAATTTAAAATAAATGAGCACCATTCGAATTGAAAAAATTGCTAGCTGACTGACTGACTGATAACTGTTGAGATGGAACCTACTGAAAATTAAAAGGCCTTTAGGGAAAGAAATGGGTCTAAGTTGGCAATAAATGAACCCATACAAGTTTATTTTGTATTTATCTATTATTTTCACCTTCAGTAACATCTATCATTTTGTTTTTGATAAATAAAACTTAACTACTTTATTGGTGACTGAGTAACAGAATGAGAATAGACCAAAGTAGGACACATTATTTTACATTTAAGCATCAACAAGCTTATTCCTGACACTGAAAGGCTGGTGACCAGTCCCACCAGCTGGATACAGCATCGATCAATGTAGAATCCTGAAGTGTCACTAATTGCCTATATATTTGGACCAAACTTGCTTCTGATGTCATTACAGATCTCAACAACATCTAGCAATGGTTTCAATGATGTGTATTCAATCAAGAAAAGAGACTTACATATCAGTTTTACTTGGGCCATATATTTTTAATTTGTCAACAATAAAGTCCCAATTATAATCTGAGAATGAGACATTCCATTCAATACACATCTATAAAGACAGTCAAAAGAATTCTGGTTGAGCCGTGTCTTATCAGTTCCATCTGACTGAAACTTCTCTCAACAGATGCTGTCCTAAATGGAATCACCTATGACATCTCACACAAACAGAACAAGTCTGGATATATTCAAGAAGATAATCTTTTTTCTTCATATGGAACTACACAGATCTTGTTCTCTTCATAGATCCCATACTATCTTTAAATGTCTGGGCAAGCAGTGGATGCCTGAAGCTACTGAATTCTGGTTTCAGCTTGACCTCATCAAGTACTGGATCAGCAGAACCCACATGATCCTCCAGTGTAACACTGGCTGGGGCAGAAGTGTTTTGTGAGAATATCCATTTTCTTCTTGCCACAGACTTGGCGCTCTTCAAGGTCATTAGGGACATTTCTTGGGCCCAGTATACCAAATGCCTTCACTGCATCATTAAAACAAAAACATCAGTGATTTCATTAATCACACCAAATTAAATGGTTTCAAAGTGATCCTGAGTCAAAGTTCTCAGTGTTACAAGTGTCTAACTAATAGTGTTTTGTCCTTAATGAGATGAAAAAGTGGTCCAAGTTTGACACGTATTCACATTGACTCAAATTGTTTGCAAAACTAAGTTGGTGTATTTGAACAAGAACATCAGAGAATGTTGCTAGCATAGCAAAAAAATTTTTGGTTTTAGCAGCCATGATTTGATTCCATATATCTCTCGTTCCCTCCTCCTTGAAAATATTTTATCCAATACATCATTATAATACTCAGATCTAGCATACATTCTATTACAATGCTGATCCATTTTGTAAATGATGGTTTGACTGACGTCAGGATCTTTTCCCCTTTTGCTTCTTGGATTTCTCTCCAAGTTGAAGGTCTTAAGGCACTGTTTTTAAATAGCTTTGCAAATGCAACTAGACAGTTTTTAAATAGCTTTGCAAATGTAACTAGACAGTTGTTAACTTCTTTCAATACAGGATGTTCATCAGACGCTTAAAGCACCAAACCATTCTGTGGTTTCAGCAACGAATGTGAATAGAATATAGTGAATGACATCTAAAGACTCAATGAACATGCAATACATGACCACTCTTAGCACTGCACCCATCAAATGCAACAAAATGACTTTCAAAACATCTATTCCATTTGCAAATTAGAAAACTGCTGATAATATTCATAAATGCATCAGCAGCAACCTCCTTCACATGCACTGACCCCAGGTAATGTTCCATTAGGCTCTGGTTAACAAATGCTTCTAGAATCTGCCATGAGTCCAATGCTTTCTTATCTTTCATTTCTGACAGTGTGTTCTCCTGTAACATTTCACTAATGCAAATTCAGTAGCTGAACAACATTTCCAGCTGAAAGACAGGTATAATGATCAGGTGTACTATTTAAAAAAATACCTGAAGCTCCTCAAACTCAAGATTATATGCAATAAAACTTCACAACAAGAACATCACACAATGTTTGTAGTAATGACTCTTGGTTTAATAACCATGATCTGATTCCATATATATCTTGTTCTCTTCCATGCCAAATATTTTGATCCAATGCATCAATGGAAGACTAAAAGCTGGCATAAATCTGGATGTCTGTTTTTTTGTCCTTTCATTCATTCATATCCTTAACAAATGTTACCAAATCAGAACTGTAACTTTACCTTCTTGTTGTTACTGGAAGTCATCTTGATCATTAAAAAGCTAGGTATTGGTTAACAGATGATGATGATGATGATGGTGATGATGATGATGTCTCTATCATCCCCTTTCTCATGTCCCTGACAAGTTGGTTATAACCATGGCCCTACTGTATTACAAGTTAAAAAAAACAATACTATGAACAGGACAAAGTGTAATGATATCAATTTCAAAATTTACTGTCTATACTGAAAAAAAGAATATCATGCTTAAATATTTAATAGCACTTACTTGGTAAACAAATTTTCCAAAGGGCCAGAAAAAATAGCCTGCCATTCTCCAACAAAATGGAGCTGAAATGATTTACACATAGGAAATATTTAGTGCATTTGCTCCTTAATTATGCTTCAAACTTTGTACACTGTAGATCCAGGTTTGCCATCCCATAATTAATTCCCCAGTAAGCACTCTCCATAACATTTACTGCACAGATCTGCCATCCCATAATGCCCCAGTATATCACACTCCATGACATTTACTGCATTATTGCATAGATTTCCCATACCATAATGCCCCAATATATCCCACTCCATGAAATTTATTGTATAATTTCCCATCCCATAATGCCCTATATATCACACTCCATGACATTTATTGCATAGATTTCCCATACCATAATACCCCAATATATCACACTCCATGACATTTATTGCATAGATTTCCCATACCATAATGCCCCAATATATCACACTCCATGAAATTTATTGCATAGATTTCCCATCCCATAATGCCCTATATATATCACGCTCCATGACAATTTTTGCATAGATTTCCCATCCCATAATGGCCTATATATCACACTCCATGACATTTATTGCATAGATTTCCTATCCCATAATGCCCTATATATATATCACAAATATATCACACTCCATGACATTTATTGCATGGATTTCCCATCCCATAATGCCCTATATATCACACTCCATGACATTTATTGCATTTCAAGGTAATATCAAGGGCCTTGATTTACTGATGTATTACCCAATAATCCTGGCTCTTGACCAATCTAGTCATTCCAAAATTAATGATGATAATATATTTAAGAAAAAGGATGGAGAGACAGTTATATGGATATCTCTTCCCAAAGACAAGCGGTAAAAGTATGACATTCATCAAGTCTCTTACATTAGCTTTCATCTGAAATCAAATTTGGGAGTAAGTTACAGCCATTTTGTGATATACTTTACAGTACTCCCTTGTTTTAATGATGTTCATGGAAGCCATACAATATGACCATCATACAGGTGAAGTCATGTTCATGCTGTGGAAATGTGTCACTCAAAGCTTTGCCACTAGTTACAAATACAATCTTTCCCATTTTCCTTGTGAAACATTTCCTTATATCTATCAAAAACAATGCAGCTTATATCTACTTGAAAAATGCAGATATCCTCTATTTATCACATAATCAGAAGTCATGGCAATCTATTAAATGATGTCTGTAGCAGTGCCAGAGTTCCCAGAGTGATATATGTCATTTATAGCATAGCTTAACAACCCTAACAAAATATTCATGAGACTTGATACACTTTTAAAGTTTCTCAGGCAAATATGACTAGTGACTTACCATATGATCTTCCAAAGTAAGTGGCAACCATCAGTACAGAGATTATCAGATAAATCAAAGCCAACCACCAACCGACCAGTATTGTATACATAATATTTGCGGGCAGAATAGTGGAAACTGAAATGCAAATCATCTAAATAGTCACAAACTGATGAGAAATTAAATTATATTTATTTTAGATTCCTGCACTGTCTATTATTTTTATGTACATTATTACAATTTATAAAATCCCTTAAATTTTCATCCAGAGAAATTCCTAAACTTTCCTTGGAACCTAAGAAATTTGGAAAATTGCTAGAATGGAACAATAACCTAATCAAGTGATCTACATATGTACATAAACATGCTTGCCAAATTTCATTTCATTTCCTCAAAATCTTTATTTTCTAAATTGTGCTAACAAGATTTTTGTCCAAGTCCATGTCAAAATGCTATAAAAACGTGTAAAGAAGGGTACTAGGAAAGGTACATCATACGCATACCCTGTGTGTAATAGTTCTCTGTGCAGGCACTAGATGGGCATCATTGGTCTCAATGAATTTAAGATCAAGGTATGCAGTCTTAAACTTACTATGCAGAAACTATTAATTTCTTTTTAGGCTTACCACAACTGTGACCTTTGACCTTTTGACAAATTCTAAGGGTTTCATTATTGCACTGTGTACAAGCTTTGGTCAAAGTACATGATCTAGAACTAAAGTTATAATGCTAATACCATAATCCTTCTTTCACTCAGTGACCTTGACCTTTTGAGAAAAAAATCAATAGGCTTTTTACTTATCCAACATGTAAGCCATCCACTCACTTAGGTGAAGATATGTGATTAAGAACAAATTTTTGTGAAGAAATCATTCTTTATGTTTCAGATACAGTGACCTTGTCTTTTGACCTTTTTAGCACAATATGCTTGTACCTTACTCCACATACAAGAATCCACAAAGTTTGATCCAGGTCTGTGAAGCTAAACTAAAGTTATTGTTCTGGTTTTTTTTACCATAAGCCATTCACAAAATATGGTCCAATAAGCTTGTACCTTACTCCACATGCTGGTGATCCACACAGTTTGGTCCTGGTCTGGAACATAGAAATAAAAATACTGTGCAGAAAACATTTTTCTGCTTACTGTCACATTGACCATATCATTCGCTTTTTTACCCTAAAACTGAAAGGCTTCTTCATTATCATAAGTGCAATCCATCCACAACATTTGGTCCAATATGTTTGTGCCTTACTCCACATGCAAGTAATCCACAGTTTGATCCAGGTCTGTGAAGTAGAACTAAACTTATTGTGCACAAACCAGGTTTCTTCTTTCAGTCATTTTGACCCTGACCTTTGACCTCTTGATGCCCAAATTCATAGGTCATGCCCCAAATGCAAGCTATTTACAAAGCTTGATAATGGAAGATGTTAGGGAAATTTAGTTATGCCTGTCTCCACAAGAAGTGACTTTTCCATTACCATACTTACATGGTGTTTGTCAAAATGTCAGACCAAAGGATTCTGTATTAATAAAAATATGCCTACCAAATTTCATTTGCCTAATTTAAGTGAAATTTGTATACACATACTTACAAGTTCTTGTGAAAAGGTCCAAGTCCAAAAGTTCTAAATTGCGTAAACAATTGAAGAAAAAAAATGGTGAGTCACCAAAACCTGATCAGTTCTTGGAACCCATTCAAGGTTTCTAACTATCAAATTTAGTCTCCTGGGACTCATTCAAGTTATCTAAATATCAAATATAGTCATTTGGGACTTACCTGAGGTCTCGTAATATCAAATTTAGTCTCTTGGGACTCACTCGAGATATCTAAATATAAAATTTAGTCTGGTTTGCCATGTAGTTTCAGACCTATCCTGCTTACAAGAAAGTGACAGACAGCACAAAACCATTATGTCCAATATATCTCCCTTCCTTGGGAAAATGGGAGGGTGGAGGACACATTATTTGACTCAGAAAAGGCATACTTTATCTAAAGGTAAATGCACTTTTTACAATGAACAGGTGTATTTCCATCAAAATCTAAACTAGCCTTCTCATTATCTTTTGAAATAATTGACTCCAATTTAAAAGTACAATGCTAAGTCAATGCAAATGATATAATTAGTCTGAACATACATTTTGCAAGCCTCAAGTAAGGGATAAATTTGACCTCATTATATGTCTAACATATATAATTATATGCTGGAACCTATTCATACAGAAGTGATGTAATGATATATCAATATCTTGGAACACTGCCATATTGCAATAAGCATTGGAACGAGTTCCTCCATTTCAGTATTTTTACTCTAACTTTTAGTTGGACTGGTTGTGGAATTATTGGTTACTCAAATTATTAACTGGTATTATGAAAAAATGTGATAACCAGTCAAATGCATGGTTTACTAATGGCTAAGGTCAGTTACTAACAAGATCTGAACTCAATAAACAAGCAATGAGTGCTGTTTGGACTTGCTTTGGCTTTTAAAAAAAAAAGGAAGATAGAGAAGCTTTAAACAAAAGGAAGATAGAGAAACTGACAAATTGTAAGCAGTATGCAATAGATATCTCAATAGGATGAACTGTTCTGGAAGGATTACTATAACATGTTCAAGCTCAGCATCGTGAATAATATCCATGTCTAATAATAGTTCAGTGAATCTTCACATAAGCATCTTGAAATGTAGATAAAATTACCTAATTCCCTTCCCCCACAAATATTTTAAACCATATAAAAAAACAAAAAAAACAAAACAACATGATCATTCATTCAATACATACTGAAAAAGAGTAGTCTGGGTACATGCAACCATCCATGTTAATCCCTGAGTTATGGAAGAAGCCATTTTTGATATACGATTGCATGATCAAGTTTTGAATAACTATTTTAATTTCTGTTTAAAGCATGTGCATGATATAATTTTTCTAATGAGCCAACGATATATGTTTCCCTATGGTATGCAACAACTCCTATAACAAATGTTCTGTATCAAAAGTGAACTCTTCCATAACTACAGCACCTATATGGTGGATTACATACATACCCAGATCAAATAAATGGCATTGCTCTGTATGTTCATATAAATGGTTTTGAAATTATTTGTGTGCAAAACAAATTAGGTAATTTTATCTACATTTCCCAATATCAGTGTGAAAATTCACTGAGCCACAGATGCAGATATAATTTGCAATGTTGAGCTGAATGAACTATAGCAATGTCACCACACACATGAATCAAGACTGTAAATATGTGAACAATTATCATTACTTACCTTTAAGCTGCAAACTATCATCTCTTACCTGGCCATACAATCTTCCTCATTTTTTTCCCCCAAAATGGGAAATACAGTTGGTAGAACATACCATTCATTGTAATAAAACTTGCTGACTCCGTAAATCACGCTCACAATTGCTCTTACATGGGTTTTCAAAATGGTCAGCTTGGTAACAATACTTATCAATATGCTCTTATATCTATCATAATATATTGCAATACAATATCAGCTGGCTACACTCACCCCTACAAAATAGGACATTCAAGAGAACCTATGAGTTTCTCCTTTGTAAACAAATGACCTTTATTTGGAGGTTAAATTTGAAAAATGAAATTAAGACAAGAATTTCATGCTCTGCCTAGGCATAATCCCCAAGCCTTGTAAAGTTAATAGAACAAAAAAGGTAGGTCACTGTGTTCTACTTTTGTCTGTTGTGAGAAATATCCCTCAAGAGATCACTGCATCCATTAAGTTTCATGGCTGTATATCCAACACTGTCAGAGGAACTAAGATAAGTGGAAGGATTTTGTATAATTACTGGAGCATAACAAAATTTGTCACAGTGACCTCCTTTTGCCTGTGATGAGAAGTACCCTCCTTGATAAACGTGGCCATCAAGTTCCATGAATGTACATACAACTGTGTTAGAGAAACTGAGCTTGAAACAAAAAATTAATGTTTACTCCCATTCCAACAACAACAACACTGTCAGAAGAGTGATACCTTTGTCTTGCCTAATGCTTTACAGGTATGGCAAAATATTTTTCTGAGGACATAAATCAGTGGCAGTGTGCACACTGTACAATACAGAGATAAAGCATTGCAGGGAACAATAAACTTGATGACACACTGGATAAGACATCATCCTGGCAGGATCAAAACAACATCTTGAACTGCAATGTAACATTTTTAAGATTGAATCTGAAAGTAGATGATACCCCTACTCAACAGAAAATGTGTGAAATCACACACCTAACACAACCAACACTGTTACATCAATTTGTATTATTTATTTTTAATACACATTCAACTTTTAAGACTTTAAACAAAAACTTCTTTTCGCACAATTTAGTGAAATCATGTAAAAACACAATGTTGACTCCTATGCCAACAACACCAATGCTGTCAGAAACATGATACCTATGCCTGATGCTCTGCAGGTGCGACAAAACAGGAGTATTAAATATTGTCCTTCTAAACAGATGCCCTCTTCATTGAGATGTCCTCTAAAACTGGCTTCACTATATTCTAAATGTACCTTTGATGGATTTGACCTTGCTGAGATCGGCATATAAATCTTGTACAATCTCTGACCTATTTTCCAAGGGACGTGCTGTGACATGGCTCTTCCATTTCTTAAAACCAAACTGCAAATAGGGATAAAAAAATGTAATTGCTCAAAACATCAGCAAAATCTTAATTTAGAGCTAAATTTCAAATAAGGATTGATAATACTGAGAATGTCACAACAATTAGTTCCCCAAACAATCCCTTGCACAGAAACAGCAGTACTGATATAAGATTGAAATAAAAAGACAAATAATTAATGTTTTGGTTAAATGTTCCTTTTAGAATAAGGATTAAAATGAGTTATGTTTGTAAACCACACATGACCCTACTATTGATACTGCAGACCAATAAAGTAAAAGTCAAAACAAAATTCAAAACAAGAAAAACCTACCATAATGGCAAGAAATCTAATCTACTCATCTATTTATGCATACATACATGTATATCCAATTTCACTTATCTACCTTACATGTATATCAAATTTCACTTATCTATCTTACATGTATATCAAACTTCACTTATCTACCTTACATGATTCTTGCTAAGCCATGTTAACAAAATTTTTGTTTAAAGTCCCAAAAGTTTAAAGATGTGTATTGCAAAGTGTGTTTATAATTAAATACAAATTTATGTAATAGCCTGAAAACCTAATTAGGTTATCTGCAAATGAATTCAAAAATGCCTATCAAATTTCATTTGTGTCAAGTGGGTTTTGCTTAACTGTGCAATTTTTGTCAAAGTCCTAAAAGTTCAATGTGTAAAAAAAATTGAAAAATTGCTGTACTGATCTGAACTCTGAATGAGGTTATCTACATGTGAATACAAACTTAATATTTACACCATACATTATTTGTCTGCCTAAAATGGGATCTGCTTATTTGTGCTACCTAGGATCTCTAACAAAAGTCAGTCTAACATGTTCAAGATGTGTAAAAAAAAAAAAAGAATTGTAAAGTTGTTGCAATGTCCTGATGATCTAATCTGGTGATCTATATATGACTATGATAAAGTGTATAAAACTTCATGGCTCTATGTCCAATAAAGTCCCACTATGTCCAATAAAGTCCCACTAAAACACTTTCAGGAAGGACATGGAGATAGCAGCAAAACAATATGCTCTCTTCTGCAATAACAATGGGAGCATACAAAAGGCAGTAATGCTACTCACATATCACATCACATGTATTCAGCTAACCAAACTATTTTAGTCACTATTTCACTATTGTCTTTCCAAAATAATCATCGGCTTGCTTTTCATTGGAGGAAACAGGAACACAACAAATTCTGAAGATACTACTTAATTACATGCCAATTATTTGCCAATCCAAAATACATGTTTATACATAGAATTTCCATGCACAAGTACCCTTCTTCTTCTTGATAAATAAATCTGATCACTCATATGCATCCCTGCTGTTCACATATCCTGTATATTTCCTAAAATTCCTAAAACAAATTTGTTTCCCTGATGTAAATAATACACTTTAGAATCCCAGTGATGTAATTTAGGAGATAACCTTGTATCAACTGATTGACTGCCAGAACTGACAAAGATTGGTACTGTCTGAGTCTAATTCTAATATTATTTTAACACATTAACCCCTGGCACCACATTTATGTGTCGGGAGGTAGTACTCTACTTCCAAACTCTCTAGCATCATTGTCATTATTTTCAGTCAGATGTCACATCACCATATGTTGTTATTGTAATAATGGAATATTATTCTATTACAGCTGACATCATGCTAACAGCTTATGTTCAACTTATTTTGTGTTGCATTGTAACTTCCAAGATGTTACTAAAAATTATATCAAATAAAATCTTTCAAGAGCAATGAGGAAATTTAAAGCCGGAAAGCTGCAATTAAGAACGTTAACATGCAGTATTAAAGATGTCTACATCGTGGGTGAAGACAAAACTGCAGGATTGGTAACACCAAACAAACTCTGAAATTAAGAAATATTGGCAGTAGCTGAGATGCAACTCAGAATATGCATCCAATATAAACAGAAAATGCAGGCTTATAATAAATGCAAATTAGAATGTACTGTAAGAAAAAAATATATTTCAGTACCTTTGACATTATCATAATAGGTAAGAAGGTTGATGCCCACAGTAAGATGTTAAGATATTTGCAGACTTGTATTGTTCCTACCTCACAATTTCAGTATTCTGTAAATAAAACATGCCTCAGATGTTTATGTATCAATGTGTTTAGGTTTCTAATGTAGATTTGACACAAACTGAATTAAACAGGCTCCTGTACCAACTGGGCAGTTTTTATTGTTGACAAAAACTAGACCACACAGAATCCTGTACCTGTTGGGCATGGCTTTTATTGTTGATTGAAACTGGACCACACAGAATCCTGTACCTGCTGGGCATGGCTTTTATTGTTGACAAAAAGCAGACCAAGCAGAATCCTGTACCTGTTGGGCATGGCTTTTATTGTTGACTAAAACTAAACCATACAGAATCCTGTACCAACTGGGCATGACTTTTATTGTCGACTAAAACTAAATCAAACTGAATCCTGTACTTGTTGGGCATGGCTTTTATTGTTGACCCAAACTGGACCAAATCGACTCCTGTACCTGTTGGGCTTTTATTGATATTATATACTATTCTGAAGCTGGATTTTAATGGTTTTCTGTAGACTTTCAATTGAGTTAATGTCAGGAGACTGTGATGACCATATCAAACGAGTACTGTGACTGGCACATTATATGCCTGACCCATGTAAACAGTCAATGTAGGCACTAGTATGGCATGGCTGACATGAGCATATTGTCCAATGGATTTAAAAGACCAGGGCCCAGTTTCACTAAAGATCTACGTTTGAGGACATCCTCAACCTCAAATCCATGAGTTTTTGGCTAAGCTGAGATTTTCTCAGGTACCATTTAATTATCCTTCCTCAAATCAACAACTGAGGATCCTCAACTAAGGACGAAGTTTCAGATCATTTATTAAAATCATAAGTGACCAAACTGGAAATTCCCTATACTGGAGGTTGAACAGATGATAATATTCAAGGATTCATGTGAGAACTCCTGCTAGCTGTAAATATTTTTTTCATCTGATCGAGCTTTTCACAAAGAGATCTGGGAATCGGAATGACAAGGAGAACATTTTACTTGTACAAAGGGAGAATGTTCCATTTGGAAAATTGAAAGGTTGTGGGGAGGTAGGGGGAGTTTCAAACTTCGAAAAGGAAAAGGCCTCAGTTGAAGTTGTGCTTGCTGTTAATGTGTAAGGAGAAATCAGCATTGTCAATATATTTAAACTCAGTAAAATGTACCAATTTTTTAAACTTATTATGCTTGACTGAATTAAGATATTTTCTAATTTATGTGTAGACTCAAAAATGTGTGTCAGCTACGCATGTCAATTCCTGAAATTTCGTCTAATTTACAATATACTTGTATCCTATGATATCTCTGATTTTACGGTATCACAGTATTTGAAGTTTTCTGTATTTTTCTGCATAGCGTCTCCTATGATGTACTTATCTTGTCTGCTACTTGACCATAAATTACAAGTTCTGTATCACCAGTTCATTTCAGGAAAATGTCAGGATTGCTGGCAAATATTATTTTTAAAATTGCTCCCATGAATATCACTGTTTCCAAAACATGCCATACCCCATGTTCTCAAATAGAATCTATTTCTTCTTAAAATTGATATCACTGTAACAAATCAGTTAACAAGTATGTCATCTGATAACATTGAATGATTTTATGCAAGAGTCAGATAATATGATTACCATATTTGTCAAGAACCAAAAGACTGAATCTATGGTAGCATGTAATATGATGCATGTTAATGTGCTTGTTTTCTGGCAGCTTTCAGACTTTGGAATGCCTGGAGTTGTTGAAACAGTCTGTGGTCAGCATGTACTTCTATGCTCTTGTTGGTGGGCCCATTCTCTATCCCAGTGCCACTCCCCCATCTCAGGTGGTTACAGATGCATTGTTTTAATTCTCTCAGGTATGTATTAATTCTCTCAAGTAAGTTTCTGTTGTTGGATGGCACAGGTGGCAGAATGAGTGCCATGGGAGTAGCATCCATTTTTCAAGTTGATTTACACTTTGTGCAACATATAGATCAAATTCCCAATAAGTATATGCCATCATACAAATATTTTTTCGGCATTACCGCGATATGAGAGTAACTCCCTTTGCATAACCTGGAAATATACATTGCATCTGTTTATCAATCGTTTCCAGCAATCTTCTGATTTAAACGGGAAATTAAAAGCATTTTAATACAGAGTAAAGAACAAATGGACATTTATATATATATATATATATATATATATATATATATATATATATATATCATGAAAGTCAGTGTCTTTATTTACTTATTCACCTATCGTTTACTTCAAAAGGCCGGTGGTACCATAGCACTCTGGGCTATAAGTATTGCTACTAATAGATTTGTACAGTTCATACAAAGACAAATGTGGTAAATGTTTTTGCCCCTAAACAAATAGTAGCCATTTTAAAATTTATTCTAGACAGTTACGGAATTCACACTAATTTCACAAAAAGCTTGATGAAATATAAACCAAAAATTCCAAATAACACATCATATTTGAAAGACCTACCACTGTTCTTCATTTAAGCCAACATCCAGAAAATTTCACGATTTCAAATTTAAGTGAAATTATCCCATCCCATTTTCCTTCATTTTTAAGTTCTGTAATAGATAGGGTGGCCAACACTCATTTTCAGCTGGTCCCCTGCTTAACGTTGATCTTTTTGGTGTGTGCAAAGGAGTGAACAGTATTCTAAAGTTCAGTTAAATGCCACTTGAGTAACAGACCCTGGATGACAAGATTTTATTTAATCTTTAAGACATTAATATGGTACCTGCATTATGTGCTCAGCGATTATGAAAATGCAAGATGGTAAAAGTTAAACACACAATCTGTATTATAAGATGATTAAAATATTATTTAAATTATTGCCTAATTAACCCAAGATTGCACAAAACTTTTCAATTGACTATGTATTAGACACAATTTCTAGTCAGCTGATATAACAATTTCAGTTCATATAGGCATTAAAGGGTAAAGAGAGCATCATTATAAGTGTATTTTTTGTGTATTCCATTCCATTCCATAGAAAGGTTGCCAATCTTAACATTATTTTGTAAATATAATGCAATATTGTCTAACATTTTCATTTTAAAATTTTGATTGTAATTTTTACACTCATGAATATCAGTTTGATAATTATTTTATTACTGCATGATCAGATAATATAATTACAGTTGATGAAACATTCCTAAGTGCTTTAAAGTTTCAATCAAAATACAGCATAAGGTCAAGGTCAGTATCCTAACAAATTTTAGCCACTCCTTCAGCATTTCCTCAGAGCCAAGAACTGCAATATAGTGCAGAGAGCAGTATGATAACATAAAGCAAAGAGATAATTAAACAAAAACAAATTATGAGCAAAATCAATATTCTGAAACAAATTTATTGAACCAGAAACAACTATTTTTAAAAATAAAACAAATTATTGAGTTTTAAGCTACATACAATTTCAGTATTGGATTTTTAGTTCACACATTAGCTGATTAGGGACTGCAGTTTGAACTTTGTACATACATGTTACAATGATTCATCAAGAAAAAATGTTTCTTCCTCAATTATATATAAAACTGCCCCTTGAGAAAAAAAAGACAAATGGCCAATAAACAAAATTGCCAGGATAAACATTTTTTCACTTTCGCTTTATAGAGTTTTGATTGACATGAGTATTACAGTATCTTTGTAAATCTCTGTAACAGTAGTGAATTTTCTCATTCACTTTTTTTTATTATGATGAACTTTTGTGTTCTAGATCATATATTCAGTATCTTATAAATTTATATTATATTCCTTCATTAATTTTTAGCCAAGGACAAGCTCCATGGAATTAAATTCCCCAAACAGGTGGAGGTCTGAAATCCAGTAAGCCCCCACTATGCCAACAGCTTCTATTGGAACAACTGTGTGGAAGGCCACAAATGTGTGGTCTACATGCATGTTTGGACACAGAAGTTAAACCATATATTCAAAATACATCAAATTAAATGCTAATTGTTTCATACATATTATAAGAAATGACAGTTTACATTTATATTATCGCATATGTTCCACATGTGAAAAAGGTATAGAAATTTATTTTATTAACTAATTGATTTTCTTTGCTCATGTCAACAATAACAGTTGATACATAATATATCTGTTTATACAATAATTTCCAAGTGGGAAAACACATCAGACATATTTCAAGCTTATGATCAACATTTATCACAGTGTGATCATATTGTGATATTCAAGTGTAATGAGCACCATCTCTGTCAGCAAACTATTTTAATTAATTATGTCTATGTTTCAGACCATTTTAAACATGTCATGACATTGTACATAAAATGCATACATTCTGTCCTCTAATTAAAAGAAATGGTACTTTCATACCCTAGTCAATTATTACAGAGAATATTTCTTTTGTTTATGTTTATCCCCAGATCTTTAGTGTACAATCATGAAAAGGAGGTGGATAAAATAAACTATTCATGCATGCAGGAAACAGGTGAACCCTTGCCAGGACCAATCAATCAATTATGTACTGGTAAAAGTTACAATTGTTCCTGTTTAACCAAAGATTAAAGACTTAAAACTATTACTGTATTGTGTAAATTATAAGCCCATGTTTGCAAATAATACCTTACCAATTTGTTACAAATTATGGTTTCTGCACATTAACAATATCATAGACCTTGACCAAAGGTTTAGGTCAATTAGACACTTTCATCCACAATCTTTAAAGTCAACTACACTGTAATAGTACAGTTTTTATAATTTATTATAAAAAGTATGAAGCAGATGTTAATTTTTATCAGTGACTGCTAGTAAATAGTTAGTAAATATATGGACAGTACAAAAATAACATACTATCTTTGACAGTATTATTATGTTACCAAGTTTCTCACGTTTGCAAAGTGAAAATATTAATTTTTCATTTCAGACAACCATGACACTTGATTCTACATAATTTGTTTTAAGAAAATGAACCCTTAAGATGGTTACATTACTCAATATTTAGTAAACCCTTATTTTATTGCAATACATAGGAAAATGACAACATGTTACAATCAAAGCATTTTCCAAAAGATCTTAGAAAGTCTTATAGTTCAAACAATTTAAAAAACTATGTGTCTTCAATGCATCTGTATGGTATGAATGTGATAATGCATTATTTGCCATGTGCATACATTTATAATGAATTGTCTTCATTTATATTAAATTATAAAAACAAGAAACATTTCAAACAGGAATTTAATTTGGTAATTAATTAAAAGAAAAACATTCATTAAAAGTATGTCCTGCATATATAATTATGCAAATCATTTCCATCCCCTGGTTCATGTACACTGAAATTATCATCATCAACAATTAATTCATCAGCTAGAGTGATGTCCCCCTTGTATATGCCTATGTTGTGAAGGACAACACAGGACAATGTGTACAAGGCAGCTAATATCAGGAGAAACTCTCATGCCATTATGCAAACATGGGAAATGCCAAATATTTGTTCTACTACAACTCCTGCTCTGCACAAGGCATCCTTGATAGGTTCATTGTCTGGTGTCATACGGAACTTCCAACATAACCAGTCACCAAGTAGAAATCCATCATATTCACCTGAAAATATTAACAGTTATACATAAAACATGTGATATTTGTTTCTAATAGTTAAATGATGTTTAAGATGCTATAAGATTGATCCTTTTGTTTAACTTTTCAGTTTCTCCAACATACTGAAGGTTAAACATGATGACATAAATTACATTCTCTGTTTTGCACATTCTGTTTGGACCATGTATTTTCAGTTTTTCGCTAAAAGGATCATTTTATGTAAATTGTAACAAAAGTTTCTCTTTAATTTATTTGTCTTTGCTGTGTGCCCCAACTTTGTTTATGGAATAAAATTTTGTGTGTCAAAGCTGGATATCAAGGGTTATAGGTGCATGAGCAAAGCCTAGAAAGAACTATGCTTCATGATAAATTATATGCCTGCATACACTGGGGGGGGAGGCATTGAACACTAAAGAAGATAATGTAATGTGTATCTACTGAATAAAAAAATATGAAACTCAGTAATGTTTGTGAAGTGATTCTGTATGGGCTAAGCCAGATTACCTTTCTTTTCCTACTGGCCAATGCTAGCATGATATCCTATGTATAATATTTGTTCTTATACCAGACTAATGCAATGTGAGCATGGACTGTTTTCAAATCAAACTAATCAAACTAGAGTTTCTTTAATAATATGGTCACCATATTTGCATGGGCAAGTATATGTTTTCAAGCAACAAATGTGATATTTTTACCATCTATGATAATCTCAATAATTCCATCAATTTTGTAGTTGCATTCATTGGAACACATGTATACAAGTGATCCTCCTTTTTATTTTGTTTTAGGAATATTAAAACCATACATTACAAGTACTGGATGCAGAAGAAAGCTGTTACTGGAATAGACTATTCAAGAAACCAGAAAAACACAGTGTGCAGCATGTCCGCTTCTTTACATTGAGAGGTTCTGTCTTGGTTGAAATGCCAACAAAATGACAGTATCAGGGACACCCGGGCAATAATTAGGTTAGAAATAATAAATGACTGAATGAAATGACTAAGTTTTGTGTATTTTTTATATACTTGAGGCTTTTCATTTTTAAATTCAGTAGGGGCTACAAGTAAATGGAAAGGGTTTACAAATATGATATAGTTACAACAACACCGCCCCACCCCAAGTTCCATCATGCCCAACATCATTAGATCCAAGTCTGGAACCAATATAAAATTATGAACATTAGTTTAAAAACATTTTTTAATCCTATCTACAAACAAATTGTATACTCAGTAACCAAATAATGCATATGGCAGGATTCGCAGTAAAAACTATACCTAAAATATTACTGCATGGTTTTTTCCATTCCAACCTTCTCTGATAACATCAGTGGTTTTTACTGAGGGTCATGGCCATATGACATTAGCAATGGATGTTGCTAACAATGGACACAAATTATTGCTAAATAATCAAAACGGGTACAAGAAAATGCTGTGAAAAATATCTTACCTGAAATCCAGTAAAATCCCTGCTTGACAGCTCATGTTGCCTCTTCTTTGGGAAATTGTATACACTTCTTAGCCTGTCTCACCAAGGCTGCTTGACAGCTCATGTTGCCTCTTCTTTGGGAAATTGTATACACTTCTTAGCCTGTCTCACCAAGGCTCTTGCAATCCACACAGCGGGTCCCTAACAGCGGATGCGTATATAAGTTGGAGAATGATGTACACATGATGTAGATTGTATAGTCCATTTCATTAATACAATATTTCCCTTGTTTTGACAAAATAAATAAAGTTGTTTTATTTTGAAGGTAACATATAAAACAAGGCAACAAAATCTAAATAATTCTGTAGAAATAGTTATTTTCAATGATATAGATTTGACATGAAACAGTATATCACATAATGACAATGCACACGTAAGTAATGTCCAAAACATATTTAATGTGTTAATAATGTTGTTCATATGCATTCTGGATAACCATTAACATTTTTTTTTTTTTACTATACCCTAAGCAATCATCCTGCTTGTCATGTACTCGTCAGTTGTTAACGGTCTCCGCTGTTCCACATAAACAGCACTCCTGGGATGTCATTTACACTCAGATTTCAGTACAGTTCTCTATCTATAACCATCAATGTTACTTAATCCATTCATCATTTACATAGAGTTTGTTAGGTTTCACCTCTCTTCCAGACCGTATTATATATGGGGCATCTGACCTCAAAGTCTTAGCTCCTGATGGGATAGTGTTACTGAAGTGGAGTTCTCTAGGGTAAACTGTTTGAAATGGAGTATTTTCATATTTGCTGCTCGGGGTCAGAAAATTCGCGAGCAGCAAATGGGGTCACGTCTGACAGATTCTCCTTGGTTTTATTAAGAAACATTCGATTTTGGCAGTAAACACCACCATCCCTAGTTTGTACAGAATATGACCTGCCACTGTGAACTCTTGTAACTTTGGCAGATTTCCATATTTTGCCAAACTGAACTCTCACAGACTCATTTATGGAAAGTTTTTTAAGTAATTTTTGCTGATTTGTCAAAACACTGTTTTTGTTTTGATTTTGATTGCTGCATTTTTTTTTAACAATAGTTGGGTCAACGTTCTGTGGTTTGAGAAGTTTATTTGTAATCGGTATTATAGATTTTGTTCTTCTATCAAGTAACATTTGAGCTGGTATATAGCCGCAATCCAAGGGCATATTTCTATATTCTAACAAGGCTAAATAAGGGTCCTGCTAACTGTCCCTTGCTTTGGTGAGCAATTTCTTGGCAATCGAGACTGCCTTTTCTGCCAAACCATTAGACATTCCATGTAATGGACTTGACGTCCTGTGTTTGAAACCCCATTCTTTCGAGGAATTCAAAGACGCTTCCATAATCCACCTGTATAAGCACAAAGGAACCACCAGCCTGCGACAACCACCACGGTATATCCTTGCTCTCAATCTCCAGAATCCTACTAAACCGCCTCACTATGCACCTTGACCAGGGACTCCTGCCAGAAAGCCAGTGTGGATTCCGAAAGAACGTGGGACCACTGACATGGTGTTTGCTGCGAGGCAACTACAAGAGAAATGTCAAGAGCAAAAAGTTGACCTTTCCTCCATCTACATCAACTTGACAAAGGCCTTTGATACTGTCAGCAGAGAAGACTTGTGGAAGGTAATGGCCAAGTATGTATGCCCGAGAAAATTTATATCCATGGTGCAGCATTTCCACAATGGCATGCAGGCACAAGTCCAGGATAATGAAGAGTCATCTGAGTCATTTCCAGTAACTAATGGTGTCAAGCAGGGTTGTGTTCTGGCACCGTCACTGTTCAGTCTAGTGTTCTCCGCCATGCTGACTGATGCTTTCAGAGACGGAAATGTTGGACTCAGCATCAGGTACCGTACAGATGGAAAACTGTTCAATCCCAGGAGGCTTCAAGTGAAAAACAAGGTTATGACAGACACCATCAGGGAATTCTTATTTGCTGATAACTGCGCCCTCAACGCTGGCTCAGTAGCTGACCTGCAACGCAGTGTTGACAAGTTCTCCAGCTCCTGCACAGGCTTCAGTCTCACCATCAATACCAAGAAGACTGAAGTCCTGCATCAGCCGGCCCCTGCCCTATATTGAGCCCAACATCACCGTCAATGGCCAAAAACTCAATGTAGTGAACTGTTTCACCTACCTTGGCAGCACACCGTCACAGAGCGTCACTATTGATGACGAGGTGAACCTCCGCATTGCCAGAGCCAGCGTAACATTCGGAAGACTGTATGCCAGTGTGTGGAATAGAAGAGGCATCAGCATCCAGACCAACTAAAGGTCTACAGGGCAGTTGTGCCCCCCACACTACTTTACGCATGTGAAACATGGACAGTGTACCAACGCCACGCCAAGAAGCTGAACCACTTTCACACCACAAGTCTCAGGAAAACCCTCTACATCAAGTGGCAGGACAAGGTTCCAGACACTGAGGTAGTCGCCCAAGCAGGTCTCCCCAGCATCCACACCATCTTGATGCAATCCCAGCTATGCTGGGCAGGACATGTACGGGTGCCAGACCACCGGCTGCCTAAGAGACTCTTCTGTGACTAACTACAGCAAGGACAGCGATCCCACGGAGGTTAGAAGAAACACTTCAAAGACAATCTGAAAGCTGCATTGAAAGCGTTCAACATAAACCCAGATTCCTGGGAGCAAACAGCAAGCGATCGAGTCACTTGGCGTTTGTCCATGCACAAAGGCTCCAAGTTGTGCTCCAAGTGACAGCAGCTGCAGAGCTGAAGAGGCAAGCCAGAAAAGCCTGTGCCATCAACCCTCCTGGAGATGTCCCACTCATCCCTTGTCCCTTGTGCAAATGAACCTTCTGTGCAAGGATTGGCCTCATCAGCCACCTACGTATTCACAGAACAGAACCAGCCCCTCCAACCCTCGGATGACTAGAGTGGTCCTCGTTGCCTCGACGGACAAACAACAACATGTTAAGATTTTGTTCATCTGTATATATGTGTTTCCATTTGTCTGTGCTCTGCTTCACCACAATGACTAGAATTTTCCACCATCAACTGTTAACCAGGTTTAATGGATGGCTTTCATTTGGGATAAGGAGGAAACCTGTTGATTTCAGGGTCAAAAGGTTACAGATCGAGGTCACTGACTGAAGGAAGAAAATGGTTTCCATACAATAACATTAGTTCTACATCACGGTCCTGGACCTAACTTCGTGGATGGGTTTCACTTTTGTAAGGAAGAAGCGTACCAGTTTTGGAGTAGAAGAAGGACATAATGTCTAAAGAAAATGGCTTTTGCAGAAGAACTTTTGTTCTTCTTCAAGAAAATTATAGATTCTGGGGATCTAAAAGTCATGGCAAGTCTAATAAGAAAATAATGGGGTTTACTCATTAAGTTTAATAAAAACTGAATAACTTTTAGTATTTACTCCAGGATGCCATGTGATTGCACAGATTTAATTAAAAGATTTAATCAATACCCCTTTACAAATTAGCAAGCATGCAAAAGTCACAGAGTCAGTTTGCCTTCATGGTAACAAAAGATGTAACATTGATTAATATAAACAAAATTCAGACTGATCATGTAAGTGCTTGATTTCTTGATCACCCACCATACGCAAGTGACATTTTGCAATGGAGCAATGAGGCACTTTCACTGATTATCTAGTATTTTTTAAAAACATTTAATCAGCTTCAGTTGATGAGGTTACACTATGGTAGACACATAGCTTTTGGTATTAGCTGGTAATGTTTCTGCTGTTACATGAACTTCTAATGCATACAACACAGTGCCAGTGTCATAACACACGATTGCTGCCTTTGTGATTGTTGTATTATTGAAATGGACTATACAATCTACATCATCATCTCCAACTTATATATGCATGCACTGTTAGGGACTCGCTGTTTGGACTGCATATAGGAGTCACTCTTAGAAATAAGGTCTTGGAAGCAACACACTTGTGTCTGTTCCAGTATATACATCTCACTTGAGACAGTTTATGACAAGAAACACAACACGGTGTCAGATGTGGGGTTGGTGCATTAAGTTGGATTCATGCATTAACTTGGAGTTGTGCATAAAGTAGAAGTGTGTGCATTAAGATTTGAAAAAATCAGCCATGGATTTAAGCGGTATTCCGCCACCAGTCATGGACTGGGAGGCTACGAACTTGCTGGAACAGTGGGAAAAGTTTAACATATCACTTTCATTTTTAATGGACCGCTTAAAGAAAATACAGAAGCTGAAAAGGTGTCATACCTTTTGTTGTGGGTTGGGGACAAAGGGAGAGATGTCTACCAAACGTGGAATGGCATTTCAAACGAAGATGCTAATAAGCTCCAAACATTCTATGACCATTTCAAGGTGCATGTGCACCCAAAGTTAAACCCCATATTTGCACAATATCGTTTCAGTACGGAAGTGCAAGGAGCGGAATCAATTGATTCCTACGTTACACAGCTAAGACTGAAAGCCAGAAACTGCAACTTTCATAATGCGGATGATATGATAAGGGATAGAATTGTATTTGGTATGAACAGTCAGAGAGTCCAAGAGAAACTAATTAATGCAGGAGACAAGTTGACATTAGACAAAGCTATCCAGATCGTTCAAAACGTTGAATATTGTCAGCAGCAATTGAAGTCAATGTCGATTTCAAATGGCACGCCAAACAAGGATGTAGACGCTGTCGATAAAAGTAAAACAGAATGCAGACACGAGGTGGAAACAAACCCAAGGGATATCACTGGCAACAATCCCTGAAGTCAATGCAGACACATTAGACCCAACATCACAATGGTGCAAGGCCCAAGTAGTTCACAACACACAAACCATGTGGGAATTGTGGAAACAGGAATCACCAGTCAAACAACTCGCAGTGTCCAGCTAGAGGTGTGACTAACAGAGAATGTGGCAAACTTAATCATTTTGCAAAAATGTGCAGATCCAAAACTGTGCATAATATATTGAACAGTGACCAGGGATTTGATTATAATGGGAGTGGTAACAGTGCACGGAATACACATAATGACAAGGAATTTTACATAGATATGGTAAGGCATTCATCTCTCTCATCTCCAGACCGTGCATTTGTCCAGTTATGTATTGGCCCTTCCCAAACCCCATTTAAATTTAAAATAGATACCAGGTCACAAGTAAACATTCTTCCACTAGCGTTTTACAAAACACTCAATATTAAAGACCCCTTAATACCCCTGACAATAAGCTTGTATTGTACAAAGGGGATTTGATTTCAGTAGAGGGCAAGATAATGCTTTCCTGCTCACACAGCAGCAAAACTGTAAAAACATACTTTTGTGTTGTAGATATTCAGGCCACAGCTCTCATTAGCCTTCAAACTTCACTTGACTTACAGTTAATCCAGCTGACTTATGCTATTGATAATGAGCCTGGCTTAGATAAATCAGCTGCTACAAGTATGTACAGTGACCTATTTCAGGGAATAGGTCTGTTTCTCGGTGAGTGCAGGCTGCATCTTAAACCTGATGCAGTACCAGTTGTAAACCCCCTGTGAAGGGTACCAGAAGCATTAAAGTCAAAGCTTAAAGAAGAACTCACAAGAATGGAAGAGTGCAAAATTATTGAAAGGGTTTCAGAACCCACCGATTGGGTCAACTCCCTTGTAATAACGGAGGAACCGAAATCTGGTAAATTGCATATTTGCCTAGACCCAAAGGTGTTAAATGAGTCAGTTGTTAGGCCCCACTTTCCTATGCTGACAATCGATGATGTCACAACTAAACTAACCAATGCCAAGTATTTCAGCACGTTAGACTGTACACATGGCTACTGGAGTGTGAAACTTGAAGACGAATCTTCATACCTAACTACATTTAGTATGCCTTTCGGACGGTACCAATATCTTAGGTTACCTTTTGGGATAAAAAGTTCACAAGACATATTTCAAATGAAAATGGATGAAAATTTTGAGGGCTTACAAAATGTCGTGTGTATAGTCGACGACATATTGGTGTGGGGATGCTCTCGCAAGGAACATGACATGTTGACATGTGTACTTGAATGTGCACGCTCAAAAGGTGTACGTCTCAACCCAGACAAATGCGTAATAGGTGCAACAGAAGTATCATTCTATGGCCATACAATAAGCTCGTCAGGTTTAGAACCCGATCAAAACAAGGTTGAGGCTATTCTTAAACTTGGTGCTCCTGATAACAGGTCCAAATTAGAAAATCTACTAGGAATGGTTAACTATCTTTATAAATTTGCGCCAAATTTAGCAGAGGTTACAAGCCCTTTACGTGCCCTCTTGAAGAAAGACGCGAATTTTTCTGGGACGAACCTCAGAAGAAGGCATTTCAAGAGGTCAAGGATATAATCACGTGACACCCTGTGCTAGGTTTACTTTGACTCGACCAAGCAATTAACACTTGAAGTAGACCCTTCCAAATATGGGATTGGGGCATGCCTTATGCAAGATGGTCCCCAATAGCATTCACATTTAAAAGCCTAACACAAACCGAAATAAGGTATGCCCAGATAGAAAAAAAAATGCTGGCTATACTATTTGTCTGTAAACATTTTCATCAATTGGTTTTTGCTAGATCAGTTAGGGTGCACTCAGATCACAAGCCGATCATGAGGATGCCCTTTTCAGCAGCCCTTCCATGCCTTCAACACATGATGTTGCAGCTTCAGCAGTACGATATTGAAGTGCATCATGTACGAGGGAAAGATTTGCCCATTAGTGATTATTGATCAAGACAGTCACTTCCGGACACATACCCAAGATTGATCGAAGGACTCGACCTTCACGTACATACAATCAAACAATCTTGTCGCTACATCAGTAAAAACAGTTGGTGGAGCCTTTCTATCAGGGCTGTGCCCCCTTCCTTGTAGACTTCAGCTGAAATGGAGTCTGAATCAGGGGCTTTGCCACTGGAGAGCAGACATATCGCTTTCTGTGTCTCAAGCAAGGTTGGAGGGTCATCCAGTGCTCCATTGATGGGTAATTGGGCGAGATGACGGATGGCTTCATCGCTGATGGATGAAGGGCAATTCAGGATGCTGTCAAAGTGTTCAGCCCATCATTCAAGAATCTTCTCTTTGTCAGTAATTAGTGTGTTCCCGTCTGCGCTGAGAAGGGGGGATGATCCAGAGGGTGTAGGTCCATACACTTCTTTCAGGGCGTTGTAGAAGTTCTTCATGTCATGCCTGTCTGCGTAGCACTGGATCTCATCAGTTTTTGAAGCCTCCTGGGGTTGAACAGTTTGATGCACATGGCAGGCATATAACAAGGGATATTATTTTGCTGCTCCTCCCCACCACTTAAGAACATTTATGTCAAATCCAGTCTCCTTACAAAAAATTCCTGTCAATAACAGTCTATAAATTGACCAGTTTTTCAATATGCTTTTCCAAATATATATTTTGCAAAACATCACTTAAGCTATTTTATTGATAATGCACCCAAAAAACATGGAGGTCTCCAAACTTTATCACTTTTTTGAGAAAAATACATGCAAATCCTGTCTGATAACAACCTGTATCTCTTATGATGTTTATATGATATCTGACAACCACACTGTAACCTCTGTGTGTGTGTGTGATTTGATTTTTAATGCAGCTTTAACAATTTTTCAGTCATATCGCTACGATGTCTGCAGTGTGGCAGTTTATAGTGATGTCTAGCACTGGGGCATCATGCCGCAGACATGTAGCATGATGTCCCTCCCAGTCACATTATCCTGACACCAGGCTGACCAATCCTAACACTAACCTCTTAATGCCAAGCGAGGCAGCTGTTAGTTACATCTTTATAAGTCTTTGGTATGTTCTGGAATATGTATATATTTGTCATGATGTAAAAGGTGCTGAAATATCTGACCAACAGAAAGTATAAAAATTCTGACAGTCATTCCCCTCCATTCTAACATAACTATGAAAGAAGAAAAGAAATTACAAGATAAAAAATTGTCCTTACCAGATAATTATTGGAGATTCTGTGAGTTTCTATGTCATTGTCTCCTTTCAATACCACTACTGTTCTGTTTCCAAATGACTGTGAGCTTGAAAGTTGACCTTCACTATGTGTTCTTGATCTATGATGAAGGGTCTCTTTGCTTTGTAATTCCTCTGACCTGGAGAGACGACATTCCAAGTTTTGATCTAGAATTGAGATGATAACTTGATCTTCCCGAGAAGAAGACTCAGCTGTCGTCACGATCACATGATCTGACTTCCCAGAAGCCATCATGGAAATGGATCTATTTCAAGTAAATACTAAAAACCTGTAAGTAAAAAATAATTATGTCATTAAGTTATTAGCCTTCAATCTAGTTAAACAGCTTTTAAGATCATTAATTATCTCACATTCACAATGGGTTATGCCCAAATTCACAACGAGTAATACCCAACACAATGAGTAATGCCTGAATTGCATGTATGCCATCTTTCAATATAGAGGCAGAAGGTTTTTCAAACTCAAAAGTGGTGTTCAGTGGTCCTCTGGGTGGTCATTGCCCATGAATCAAGTAGTTGACTTTTTAAAATGAATTAAAAGGTAATGTGTAGTCGATATAGTTAGGCAAGTTTATTGTGCAGGGATTTTACCAACAAAAAAAATAATAACATATGTACTAGATTAATTAACTAAAATATGTGGTTTTAGCAACAAAAAGTATGCTGTACAAACAAGTTGAAATTGTGTTCCATTTTTATAGCTACATGTATTACTATTAATCACACTTTACCTTTATATAAAGTTACTTTATGACACAATCCCCAGGCTAAATCATTGAGATATTGTGTTTATCTAGGTCTGTCTGTCTGTCCATTTGCCCATCAACACAGCTATTAAACTGCTGGGTGGATTTGTACCAAACTCAGCACATATGTTGCCCATATGGTGGCAATCAGATGGTTGGTTTTTTAATCACAAATGAAGACTTCATTGTTGAATTTTTAATGAACAAAACCCAACACCTAAAAAAAGATAAATAAACCCATAAACAAAATAAAAACTGGATATTAACTTTGTAAACCTTTTCTGTATGTGTTACGAGTCTATGCGCTTGAAAAGTAATAGAAAAGAGTAAAGACAACAAGCTTTGTAAAATTTAACAAATAATTTATTTCCCTAGAATACAAAGTGAAAAATGAGAAAAAAGAACTTAGGGTTTTACGAATTAAATCCAAAAAATAATCCAAGAATTAAAAATAGAAGTCATAGTAATAAAAAGTCCTGAATTAAACTGAATTTGAGTCCTGATGAAATCCAAAATTGAAGGCGATGACGTCTGTTGTGATCAGTGAAGTGCTGCTGTGTCAACAGTCTCTTGTTGAATCACAGAAAATATTATTCCAGTTTTGAATTCAGTATAAATTCCAACAAATGTCTTTATCCAAGAATTTTATCAGAGCACTTTTGTATTTCCAAGGAAAAGAATCACCTGAATTCAGCAATTTGAAGAAAATAAAATTCAACCCAAACTGGTCACAACATAATACAACTTAACGTGTCAAGTATTTTAAGCCCCACTAACAAACCTCTATCAAAATATTAGTTATACGACTATTTAAGACGCAAAACAGATTCCTGGATGAGGGTCAAAAGTTCTTTCTTCTGGAAAAAAAGAAATTTGTTACCAATTGATATATGCTACTTGTCACGTCATCCAGGTATAACCTTGACTCAACTTAATGATTCTTACTCTGAGAAAGATATAAAAAAAAATAAACAAAAGTTGTTTACCAAAACTGTCACTGATTTTGGAACAAGGTCAGCAACTATACACAATGTTTCTGGTATTAATTGTTTACATCAATGAAATAAACAATTTAAAAAAAAGGTAATCAGGTCAAACAGAACTGAACTCAACTTTTGGACAATGTCAAATCCAGTAAACAATGTTACATTACAATAGCATGTAATGGAATTAAAAAATTTAAAACTAACAAACAAACAATTAAATTACATATTCATATGATTATCAAAATATGAAATCAAAATGAAATAATAGTCACTGAAAAGGAGCACATGACAAAACTCTAGAATTAAATGTATGTTACATTCTGATTGCAACACAAAGACTTTCTCATTCACATCCTTTACCTCAGACAATAAATATCAGCAACACCAACATTAAATTCACACAGTAGGAAACCTAGGTGTTACTCTCGACAGTACTCTCTCATTGCACCAACATGTCATGAACATATGCAAGGCTGTATATCTTGAGCTGAGACGCATCAGCTCCATTCGCAAGTATCTTTCAGTTGATGCCACTAAAACACTTGTGTGTTCCTTAGTACTTTCAAGACTGGACTATTGTAACTCAATTCTGTCTGGTTCGTCTCAATATCTACTCCAGAAACTTCAGAAAGTTCAAAACACAGCTTCTCGGATCATCCTTAGAGTACCACGATCAGAGCACACCTCCCCCTTCTCTGTACCCTACAATGGCTATCCATTCGATCCAGAATTAAACACAAAATTTGTTCTCTGTGCTAGGTTTCACTGACGGGCTCCAGTCCAACATAACTATCTGACCTCACCCATGTGTACACACTAGCAAGATACTTACCCTCCTCTTCTGACACTCATATTCTCATTATTCCCACTATGAAAATGAAATCATATGGACGTTCTTTTGCATACCAGGGCCCAGCAACATGGAACGAATTGCCCACTGAACTTAGACACAAAGACACAGTGATCTCATTCAAGAGCGCTCTTAAAACCCACCTATTTCAACTGCAAGAACAGACTTAAAGACCTAATAATGTTTCCTTACCTTAAATATTTACAGCATGTTTTCTGTTTTCTAATTTTGTGGTGTTTGTTTTTATTTTTGTAATCATATCATTATATATGTTTTTCAGTGTTGTCAAATGTTGTAAAGCGCTTAGAGCTTCTAAAGATTAGGCGCTATACAAAGTCCTCATTATTATTATTATTATTTTATTACATGAAATGACAAGAATCACCCAGTCCTGAATTGAATGTTACATAAAAGATAAGATCAATCATTTTTCAGCTTTGAAACATTTCTTTACAAATCATTATCTGGTGATCATAAAACAAGATGACTATAACTTCTTTACAAATTTTTAATTGATCATCATAAAACAAGATAATAATTTTAAAAAATTATGTGTTTTCTATTGAAACTGGTTTTAAAATTAGTGTTGGTAGGTGGGTTATGTTTTTAATGTTATATATATTATATGATGATTAGCATGTAGTATGTACTAAGTGCTTCAAGAACTTGGCTCATTTAGATGCACAAATCAATTTTGGGAATTTTTTTTTAAATGTTATTTTTTATTTTTTATTTTTTTAACCCTGGGAGAAAAAAAGTACTTGGGTCAGCAACAAAAAACAGGGACAATCTGCTCACCAGAAATATACAACTAACTGGTTTTGTATGCTAGGAGCTATATATTTAATTACAAAAAACATACACCATGGTCTCCTAATCATCAAAAGACACCTCATACTAATTAAGACCATTGGTAGCTCTTGTCTTACAAAACCCAAGTGGTTGATTGGTTCAAAATGTCAGTCAATCTCTAAGTAAAGCAGTGTTATTAAGAGAAGATAGTGTGAATGCTTTTTTTCTTAATTAAGAGAAGCTCAACAAAGCTAATGCCCTGGAATTCTTAAATGTTAAGATTTCTCTCAATAAAGTGAAACTATTATAATGATCACTTTATCTTAATATACCCTGCAGTTTTGAAACCAACAAAAAATCTAAAATAGATCTTAATTAAGTTAATTCCTAGTTTTATGTTTTCATATTCTTGAGAAATAAGCATGTTCATAGGTCCACTGAGAATTTACAAAAATCTCTAGCTAAATTGATGGCACCGATGTGGAAGGAATGCAAAGCACTCCTTGTATTAGCATACAATTACTCAGTAACTCATTTCAAAAAGTGGGCTTATGTAGCAATAGAAGAACACAACCTAAGTAAACTATGTCACAAACTTTATATCATGTTGATTTTACTATTTGACTATTTCTTGAAAAGTTTAAGGACAATGACATAATATGCAGTCTCCTGCTCATAATCAAAGTCACCCAAGACACATACAGTCTCCAGATCTTGAGAGGTGACAAGCTTAGCCAATCAGATAAAGGGTCATTAATACATCCTTAATCTTATGTTTGATCAAAATCAGATCCAAAATTAATATGGCTTCAAGAGTGCAAAATGTGCTCAGCCAACTGGATGCAATGTTACCTAATTAAATATGCGTGAATCCTGTTCACTTCCAAAAGTTTCCAAGATCTTGATGATATAGGCCCTTATTCAAAGTTTCAAAATCAGATCAGAAATGTCGCTTCCAGAAGGGTAAAAAGTTCAGATTACCTAATTAGTATATGTATATCTCAATCCTTATCTATCTCAATCCTTATCAACTTGCACATCTTAATAATATAAGCATATATTCCAAGTTTGATCAAAACTTAATACAAATTAAACTTCCAGAAGGTAGCAAGTTCAGACAATCAAACACAACAATGGCTAATTTCAATGCATGGATATTGCTCATTATTGCATTTGTCCATGACCTTAATGACAAAAGTATATTCTAAATCTGATCAAAACTAGATCAAAAATGTGGCCGACAGAGTGGTAACAAGTTTGACAAACTAGATGCATGACTCTTACCCATTACTGAATTCACATGAGATTCTTATGATATAAATCCATACTCCAAGTTTGACTGAAATTAAATCATAAATATGGACTTCTGAGTCGTAAGAAGTAATTTTTTTTGAAGGATGGATACTATGGACACATGACTGATGCTGGGCCCTGTCATAAATTCACATGGCATCGTGGCCAGATGAACTAAGTACATTCTAATTATACAGTTACCAACAATACCTCTCCCCAACATGAAAAGCAACACCCTGATCTAATACCTAGCAACTGAAACTAAGCAGACTGGAAATTTAAAATGTCACCAGCACATTATCTTTTGATGCTACCTGTCAGATCTCTGCTATGTTAGAGATCTAGACTTTAAACTGACTTAAGATTATCCAATTAAAGCTTCAATGTTTCCAATACGTGCAAAAAGTCATATGCCAAATCATCCGAATCTTGAAAGATATTGGTCCAAAACATCACTGGGTTCCATTAAAACCAGAAAAAACATTATGAGCCATGTCATTTCTTCCTTGAACTAAGAAACTCTGCCACTGTTCACGTGTACTAATTAATCTAATGTTGATCTGCAACTCCATGGGTCAAACGATTTCAGTCGAAAGCTGGAATACAAGATTTGATAAACATGAGGCCAACACAACACTATTCAGAATGTCTTCACCCTTCAAATTATTCCAGTGCAGCAGCTGTTCACCAATATTCATCTGAGTCTTATTTTTATCTAATGCATGCTTTTTCTTCTCATATCCACTTAAGAAAGTGGGCTTGCTTCTATTCATTCTTTCTCTAATCAATTTGTGCACCATATGTGAATGTCATTTTATTAGATTAGTCACTAACAGAATCTGTTGAATGTAATACATCACTACTTTTGAAGCACTCCTGAAAAAGAACAGAATTATGGGTGACTTCACTGACTGAATTAAGGTGAGGCACCTCTTAATTCAAAACTGAATATGTGAACATCATTTAAACCTAACATCTTGATTATTTCAAAGAATGGTTTATGTCAGATAGCTTTCTAACAAATCATGGCCTTCCTTCCAAACTTTGTTTAAAATGGTTTGTAAAAATATAATCTGGGGGGCTGATAATGTTTGCATATCAGACTGTTACATGTGTAAAAAAAAATCATTTCATGTTAGCCCTGTAAACATTTACAAAACCTAACTTTCATATAAATGATAAATGAAGTGCATAACAAAACAACTCTGTATCCCAGTCTTACTGAAAACGGCCGATAGAGAGCATGGTAAACAATCTCCAGGTTGGAAGTATTTCACACCAGCAAATAGAAAGTTAAATATAACCTGTGCCAAGCAAAGGTTTCTTACACTGATAGTAGCTTCGGTGCAATGATCAATCACTTGAAATATATACATGCACTTCTTAAAAGTGAGCATGTGGTCTCTTGAAAAAAGAGTACTCAACCATGAATCATTTATCTCATTTAAGTCACCATGTTAAAGTGAAGGGGCAGTCCAACATAGCAACCCATCATGAATGTACATGCTCTCTGACCACTCAGGATATAAAATATTTTGCCAAATTAATCCACTTTTACAAAGTGCCAGGAAAACAACAACTTCCAATTATGTTCTTGTCTGCTGTGCAGTTATACCATTTGTAACTTTCGCAATGATCCCACTACAAGGCACGAAAGCCAAACAGCTGACTGTACTAGTAGGTAAAATGTTATTTTTGCAAACATGTTAATGCTAGGACTGAAATTCATACATCCAATCTGTTCATGGATATTGAAAATGAAAATGTAATTGCTCGCTTGTAAATTCTAGTTAACTGAATCTGCACATTTCTGCATTCTGTCTAAGAGGTATTACTGTACTGAGCTTAACTTTTATTAATAATAAGTAATCACAGAATACATATTTTGTAACTTTAGGTTTACAACTAATGTTTAAGAAATGTATGAACCAGCACAAATTAAACTCAGCTGGATGCAGATGTTTAACTTTGATTATTACTTTATCTTGAAAACAACTGTCATTTAAGGAATCATTCAAGCATTAGAGCAATGAGTCAACTGTGTTCCAGAATATGCCTTGTCTTGCTAAAAAGTATCTTGATTCATGTTCAGTCAAAATCTGGGCAGAAGCTTAAATAAACAGATAGTGTTATCAAATAATAATTGTAGAAAAATACTTATTTCAATCTTACTTACAAAGACTTTACTTTTTCTATCAATATCCTCCAATGAAAACAACTCACATTTGGCACAAAGTGACAGTCCTAGCATCCAAGTGGATTAATCAAGTTTAAACAGAATCATTCATTTTCCAATAGTCATGTAAACATTTACAATTGTGAATGGGCAGCCCTTGTTGTTTGCTATCTAAACAACTTCTGCATATATGACATGTAAAAATAAAACAATTTTTTAAAACCCAACCCATGAAACCCATGAAAATTATCAGCCAACAAATACCATTAATCAGTGTCAATTCGAGCAGTGTTCAAATAGAGCATCCATCAGTGTTGTATGAAAACATTTAATAGGTCTATCTGTTCACTCATTAAAACATAATATGACCCTAATAGACATAACATCTGACATAATCAAGTCATATTAACAAAATATGTTCCTATAACATAATGGTGCCATAATTATATTAACTTAATATGACCCTAATAATACAATATCACCCTAATAAAATTATGGAGCCATACTAATATCAAACTCCAGTTCCAGAATTGTCAGCATGGCCAGCATTCATACCCTATCATATTAGCACAAATAAAAATATATGCTCACTATAGTTTGTTTCACACTGCATCACGATTTTATCCTACCTGTAACTCAATCAATTTTCTGGTCAGCATCATTAAATGTAACTAAAACCTAATTTGTTTCATATAAAGTATTTAAAATGAATAGGGTACTTTCAGCTACATTTAATGACACTGCCCTGAAAACTTTCTGAGGTAGAAATAAAACAAAATTTGCAATGCTGTGTGGAGCAAACTAACACCGCTGTCTGGCTTTTCTATGCATGATCTTGTAAAAAAAATAGTAACAGTTCAACATTTTATAAAAATAAGTTATGATTTTGAAGAGAAACAACAATGAATAGGATTAATACGTTGATGTCTGTTTATGGGGAAAAAATTACTCAAGAATTTAGAAACAGACTATATGCCAGGGAATTTCTTGACAATTCATTTGAGCTGCAAGTTGACAAGTTGGGAAGTAGACAATAAATTAGGCATGAGACAACTTCTTGCAAAATGAGAAACTTGAATTAAAATGCAGTATTGTTCAAAGGTAAACATTATCATTTAAATAATATATTTAATGTACGATTCTAAAAGATAAATATTAAATAGGTTTATCTGGGTTACAATTTCAAGGTCATGGAGAGAATCTTCATGTTGTGATTTAGAAATCACATTTTCATATGCATTTAGAATAGAAATTTGCAATATTTTTGTGCACTTTATGAATGTCACTTACCTAAATTAATGGACAATCGTTCTTTCTTGACACAAATTGGATCTTCAACCAAAAACAACACATGATCCAATGTTTACAAAAATGAAGCATCATCGCACAGAATGCAAAGGGGTATAATAATTTGTGATTTTATAGTAACCTATTTATTATTTTTATTCAGTTATCTAGCATTTCTGTGTTCTTGAATTTGATTAATTAGATGATTTATAATTAAACAAAACCATGAGTAATTTTGGTAACTGTCAAGACTTATTAAAAACACACTACACAGTTAGTGCAACAACGTAAGACATTATCACATTATATTTTTGTGTTGGTGCCACAGGGGTTTGTTACAAATAAAATTAGGAGCCTAATCTGTAATATTATTACAGGTTAGGCTCCTAATTTTATTTGTAACAAACCCCTGTGGCTGGTGCTACCAAACCATAAATAATGTGATACGTCTTCCATTGTAGGACCAACTATACACAGTATGGCCTAGAAATTAACTAACATCACAACAAAACGAAATCCATGACGTGTTTATGCATACTATATCATCCGTTCCAAATGGTTCGATTCATATCGCCATGGTTTTATCATGCAGATAGTCGATTTTGTCTAGGCAAGATACCAGTAAAAATGATATAACCCATTGTATTGCAATGTCATGTGACATATTCACCTAAAACGATCACGACTATGGTTGACAATAGAAGTATTCCAAATAGGCAAATGGACAGCAAAAGTTTTAATTTACTCCAATTTAGAATCAACGTAATAGGCAAGAGCTATTTTGATCGGGAAGGAATAAATTACCTATTTAGATTTTTATCTTCATTAGGAAAGAAATACCTGACTATTAGAGATATATAATTTTTATCGCGTATCTGGTCATTCCGTATCCAAGTCTTTTCATACCCAAATGAGTCGGTTGGTACCCAAAGCAATGGTTGTTTCGTACCCAAGGTGCTGGTCGTTTCGTACCCAATGCTATGGTCGTTTCGTACCTAAAGTACAAATATAACCACCAATATCATATAAAAAAAGATCTTTCATACGTTTTTCAAACTGTTTAAAGCTGTTCAATGTTGTTTTTTTTTCCTTTGTGATAGATAGATAGATAGATAGATTGATAGATAGATAGAGGCATACAAAATTACAAAGGTAATTACACGAACGATCAATGCTAAAATTAATCTACATGTTAGTGAAGTAACGGCTATATATAAATGGATAATAATAATAATAATAATAATAATAATAGGAACACAATTAAGGGATAATATTATATGAATTCTACATGACCTTGTATACTTTAACGGGAAGCATAATTGAAATGTTAAGTTATCAAGTGTTAAAATCCACAGATATCTAGTAAGTTGAAGCTTTCAAGCTTAGTTCAATTTCACACTTATTTGATTATTTATTTGTTTTTGTTTTACTTTGAAAATAACTACACGAGGTCTCTGCTATTCAGCAGTCTTTTGATTTGGAGAAATCTTAATAAATTCCGTGTCAAGAATTATTTGACATTAATACTATATTTACTGGTATCAGAAAAAAAGCTGAGAAGATACCAGAAGAAAAAAAAATGAAAAAATGCAGGCGAAAATATTCTCGGTGGGGGAAGAGTACCAGAACGGCGTTATCTGCTCCTCAAAATTATTGAAACATTGCAGCAGCATATACGGCCAGACAACTGCATTATTATACAATGATTTTTAAATCTGAAAACAAATATGCATATAGCAATTATGTTTTTTTTGTTTTTGTTTTTGTTTTTGTTTTTTGTTTTTTGTTTGTTTTTTTATTTTTTTTTTTTTCATGTATGTAATAAAACTGGAATGTACAATTCGGAATAATGTTGTTAATCTTTTGTCCTTTAAGAAACCTGTTTGAGCTAATCTTTAGTCTTACTGAAACGTCTCCTTCAATCATTCATTGGATTGTAATTTTTCTTGTTCTATTCTGGAAAAAAAATATGCTGTATTACATAGGGTGCTGTATTATAAACGTTTCAAGACTGGCAGAATCAAAGCATACATACATATCTTCTATTATTTAAATAATTCAATAAATCAGTTTTAAACACAGAAGTATATAGATATGTAAAATGCAGTTCTAAATTAAATCTCTCTCTCTCTCTCTCTCTCTCTCTCTCTCTCTCTCTCTCTCTCTCTCTGCGTGATTATTTATGTGCATTATATTTAAGAGGATAACAAAACAAAACAGATTATGCCAAACAAAGAAAACAAATTTTCACTTGCCATGAAAAAATATTAATATTTATACTTAGTTGAAAACAGAGAGAATTTCAATTATGCCACTAACTTGTTGGTTTCTTGTGATCGGTGAAAGTGTCAAAAACTCTGCACAAGTACGCTAATGCGGCCGGCAGTCTACCAAAACATGGCTTGGCGATCCGTATAGTATACCACGTACAACACCTTTAAGAGTAGGTGACACAAATTGAAATTAACACCAGTATTGGTCCTTGGAGAAGAGAAACTTAATCAAGCAACACTGTTTTATCTGCATTCAGCCCCATTATTAAAATATCGCAGAATTTCTAGTTGCTTTGAGAGGATAAGCATTTGTAATTTTTCAGCCACATTAGTCATTACAAAAAAATACTAAGAAATATGACAATGTTTGTTAATTTGAACGATAGAGAAAAGAATGGACTTATTAAGTTATTTAAACATGACTAACGTTTTATTTTTCTTTTTACTGGCAATGTGAATTTTTGTTCATTCTTTTTAGTACATAGATGCTATTATACAGTGAACACAGTTGTTACGTGTAGGTTCGTACAAAAGTAACAAAAGAAAAGAGTGAAGTCAACAAGCTTTGTAAATTTAACTAAATAATTTACTTCCCTAGAAAACAAAGTAAACATATGGAAAAGGACTAACGGTTTGTAAATCTAATCCCAAAATTAATCCTAGAATTCAAAAATATAAGTCCTATCACTAAACAGTTCTAATTGAATCCTAGTTCGAATCTCGATGAAGTTCAAATATGGAAGGCGATGACGTCCTCTATAACCAGTTTGTGCTGATGTGTCAACAGTTCCTTGTTGAGTCACCAAGAATATAATTCCGGATTTCGAATTCCAAATAATTTAGAAAATGTCTTTGTCCAAGAATTTCGATGAAGAAAAGTATTTTAAATTAAAAAAAACAAACTCAATTCAAATGGCAACAACAGGAACACCTTTCAGCCTCAAGGTATTATTTTACAACTGACTCATAAACACTGAGACTGAGAATTAAACCCAACTAAAACGTCATTTCAGACCCGCGTGATGGGTCACGTGATCACTCACTACAAGTCAATTAGCACGTAGGCTGGAATAGCCCTATCTAAGAATCTGATTCCCACACTGGAAATGAATTTAAAAATAAAACTGTTTACAACAGAGGTAACTAGTGGGCTGAACATGACCTTGGTAATAACCAATCATTTTCACTTAGTGTTTACAAACTCGGAACCAAGGCCAAGAACTAGGTCAGCTAAAAATACAATGTAGCAATCATTTTGTGTTCTAAACAGGCTAAAAGAACTGAACTAAATTTGCTGGGAAAAATGTAAACTCCAGTAAAAATATTATCCTTACAATAAAATGTAATGAAACAAAAATAAAATAAAAGAGAATTTAAAACTAACACACAAGTAATTTAATTACATATACGTAACACAATACAATTACTGTAATTATTTGTGTTTGGTCAATTTTTTCCCGGATATGCTTTGCTCATGCAATTTTTAAAGTAGGAAAAGAATAGGCCCAGAGAGGGAACGGTAACTATGGCAATACTGTATATTTGACCTTGTAAATTAATGGGTACGAAACGACCACCACCTTGGGTACGAAACGACCAACACCTCGGGTACGAAACGACTAGCACCTTCGGTACGAAAAGACCAGCACCTTGGGTACGAAACGACCAATTTCCATTGGGTACGAAACGACTTGGGTACGGAATGGCCATGAGCCGATTTAACATCATTGTTTAATTGGAATCTGTAACTAAGTGATCTCATTATGTCCTTCATTCATTCATTAGCCATCCCGACTAGATCCATTTATCATCAATACACATCCTTACTCAACAACTAACAGTATAAATGTTGGACTGGTATTGTGTCTCTATCTTAATATATATATATATATATATATATATATATATATATATATATATATATATATATATATATATATATATATATATATATATATATATATATATATATATATATATATATATATATATATATATATATATATTACAGAACATGGAAATGAAATCAACGGAAGTAATTCAGGGTAATGCGAGCTTGAACCTTCATCAAAACTTGACTATTGGGAACGGAAACATTGTCATAGAAATTAGAACAATATACTCATTTGGGAGTTTATAATACACAGTTAGGCTCTTGACTTTCGGACAGTCCACGTGCTGCACGAATTTGGGCGAGTGCGTGAGCGATGCTCGACTGACATTTAATCATCCTGGTGTGACAATCTGGCTCTACTGTGATTCTCTTTTAAAGGCTCCTATTATTCATTTTTTTTACATAATCATCTATCTATTCGATATAATTGTAAACATTGACAATATATTTGTTGTGCATAGTTCTTATAAGCTGATGTTCATTCTTTCTAGTTCTGTCGAGCAATTGGCTTGACGGATGGCACGGATGATGGCTTGACGGATGACGGATGACTCTTATGTTTCATGTTTTAATTATGTCATGTGTAATGATTGATTGGTGACAAATATAAATTTCTCTGTATATTTAAATTTTCAGGCACTATATATATATATATATATATATATATATATATATATATATATATATATATATATATATATATATATATATACACTTATATAT
>JAECUM010092985.1:0-26850 GCA_016617855.1 Megalonaias nervosa | reverse complement strand
TCTTGCATCATACTCCAATAGAATCAATGTAATTCGGGCCAGTGTTAGTCATATTGTAAGTATATACAACTTTTATGATAACAAATTTTCTTTCCCAAGAAACAGGCATCAGTCGTAACAAATTCCATTATTATATAGTTTGTAATTTCTTTTTCACATTTTGTTTTTATTTATTTTTTCCAGTGTACAGATGCACATAGGTTGAAAATATTAATTATAATATTCATTTCATCATTGCCACTGTGGGCTGCTGGATGTAGAAAAGGCATGATGTGCCCTTATGCATGGAATAAAAAATGGCTGATGGAGACAACTTTTTTTTAACTTGGGATGATGTTCACACTGAGGAGAGTCCATAAGAGTTAGGTCTCTATAAAAAAATTGCCTTTATATTTACAGATTTTAAATTTTTTTAATGCCCACTACAAGACATAATGTATCTATACTGTAATGATGTCTGTCCATATGTCTGTCTGTCAGTTACCAATTTGATTTCTGCACAGTAACTTTTTTGAGTTGTCCACCATGTACAGATGCCAAACTTTGTAAATGTTTTGGTGTAGGATATACCCTATCAATTTTGGACTTAAAAGCTCTGAGTTCAGTGTCACTAAGATTGAAAGAAGAAACATCGTTTCGCTCCATGACTCCAGTTCTCCACCATCTACAGTTACCAATTTTTGTGGATAGCTTGTACTTGGAGTAAGGAAGAGGAACCCTATCAATTTCAGGCACAAAATATGAAAGGTCAAGGTCTGCACAGTAACTGAGTTCTGCATCATCTATGGTTACCATACTTTGTGGATCACATGCACTTGGGGTGGGGAAGAATCCTATTGATTTTGCAATCAGAAGGTCAACGGTCAAGATCAATGAGATTTAAACACTAAAACTGGTTTCACCACAGCAACATCAGTTCTACATCACATATGTAAAGAAACTTTGTGGATGGTTTACATTTAAGGTAAGAAAGAAGCCTGTTGAGTTTTATAGGGTCAAAGGTGTAATGCCAAGGTCACTGACTTAAAACAAAAAATATGGTTTCTGCGAAATAACATTAAAACTACATCACAGACCTTGACCAAACTTTGTGGATGGTTCATACTTAGGGTAAGAAAGAAGCCTATTGAGTTTAGGGTCAAAAGATCTAAGGCTAAGATCACTGTGACAAGAGGAAGAAAAATGGTTCCTGCACAATAACATTAAAACTACATCACAGACCTTAACCAACTTTGTATGATGGTTTGAGCTTAGGGTATGGAAGAAGAATATTGGTTGTAGTTTCAAAAGGATAAAGGCCATTGAGTTATCTGCATAGAGGAATATTAAACATGGGGTGGGCGTATAATGTGCAGCTCATGATATTATTGTTTGCCTTTTTTATTATTTTGCATGCCTTTTTTCAATTGCTTTAACTTACTCAGCACTATATTGCCATGATTGTGCTGATGTTCTGTTAAATGCTATACATATATTCAGCTGATTATTAAAATGCAAGCATTTGAAAATGTTAAGCAAAGTTTAAAGTTCTTGAAGTACAAGCAAACATTATGTTTTGGATGGATTGTGTTCAGAGATTGTAGAGGGTAAACGCTACAGACAATGTAGGAACCAGAATGTTAATCAGTTTTTAGAATATATTATTGTGTTAAGCAATAAAGAATTTTCACTGACATATTAATTCTTCTGGTTTGTATCTTATTTAATTTTAACTTTATTTATAAAGTAATTATCTTAACTTTATAAAGTAATGACTTTCTTTTTTCAGTCATAATTCGACCCCTTTTTTATATGCCTTAGGATCTTTGATATGGTCTTGTATTTTCTGTAATTGCTTAAAATTGTGAGTACAGATATATAGCATATCAAACCATATCAATACTTGTTAATAGCTTTCTGTATCTTATGTGATTACTAGTGTCATTATTTGTAAGTTTCACAAAATTACGTTACAAAAATATGTATGCATTTCAGAGCATATAATGTCACTGGTTCTTAATTAAAAATGAAAAGCCAAAGGAAATTAGAACCCTCAGTGAACCTCATTTTTGACTTGATTCATTTCTACTTTTTTTTTACTATTAAGTTAAACATGACTACATGAACATGGAGACAATAATTTATAGGTAGTGTGACATGAATTAGTATGAACATGGATACAGTATCTTTTAGGTAGCATGACAGGAATTAGTATGAACAAGGATACTATGGTTTATAAGTAGTGTGACATGAATTTGTATGAACGTGGATACATTAATTTATAGGTAGTGTGATATGAATTAGTATGAACATGGGTACAATAATTTATAGGTAGTGTGACATGAATTAGTATGAACATGGATACAAAAACTTTTAGGTTGCATGACATGAATTAGTATGAACATGGATACAATAATTTATAATGTAATGTGATATGAATTAGTATGAAGTTCAACAAGGATACAATAATTCATTAAGGAGTGTGGCATGAATTAGTATGAACATGGATACAATAATTTAATGGTAGTTTGACATGAATTAGTATGAACATGGATACAATAATTTATAGGTATTTTGACATGAATTAGTGTGAACAAGGATACAATCATTTACAGGTAGTGTGAAATGAATTAGCAAACTTAACGTAGTGTAGTAATGAGAATGTATGTAACTCTTTGGCTCCTTGGAGGTTCATTATTAATCAAATATAGTATATACTTGTATTTGGAATAGGAAATATTATCTAATATGTCATAATTTGTTGGCAGGAATGAGGTTATGCTAAGTTTATGCCCAAAAATTATTAGCCTGAGGATGAGATTATTTTAACCTTACATCAGTACACATACTTGATTATTTTTCTCACATTCCAAAGTAAAAAAAGTGGTTTTTTTTAGAAAATGGCACCCATTTGGGTTTTTAAACATAATATGTACAGTTGAAGGAATAAAAAGAACAGAGTATCAATTAAATCTTCTCTTCCTTAAAAAGAGCATATAGCTAAGATCTGATTTACTTTAAGTTTTGAAATTCAACTGTTATGAAAATAGCAGACAACATATGTGATGATGTCATAAAAACAGGGGGCCCTGAGTGGCTGAGTGGTCTAAAGCGCTCACCATTATGGATCACTGCCATCTCACCTCTGTCTGCACAGGTTCGAGTCTCCGATTCGGCCAATGTGGGTATGTGAGAAAGCTTGCCAGTAGCTTCTCGTGGGTCGGTGGTTCTTTCAGGGGTATTCCCGGGTTCTTCCTCCACCATATATACAGGCCGCCATGTATAGCCTATCTTGTGCTGAAAAATCACGTTAAACCCTGCAACAACAACAACAACATAAAAACAAGATGGAGTATAGATGTCCCAGTCAAAACACTTCAGTGACATCATGTAGAGAATAAGAATCATGTAAGATTGGATATTTAGTTCTGTTCTGCATTATATTTATATCCACATTTATAGGGGATGTCTTTTGACTTTATAAAGGTTAATGATGACTTTGGTTCCTGTATGGAGATGTTAAAGGCTTTTATTTTTGCTTGTAGGATATATGTAGGATATATGTATGATTTTGAATGTGTCTACCAAATTTATACCAACTACCGTCGAGGCCACTAGCATTATATAATATATTACTGTATGTAAAGAGTCCAAACGTACCACCAGGTTTTAATTTGTTTTCTCCTTGATTGTAATTTATTACAGTGTCTTGATGGTCCAGACCCACCTTCTAGACGGCCTGAGTTACTGTATGTGAAAAGCCGACACCTCACCAAGCCACTCAATATTATTCAGGTTCACTAACAGTGCCTTATTTTCTCTTGTATAACACACAAACAATTAAACAGCATCAACTCATTTGAGGAAAAAAGCATTTTGTTGTTTGGTGAAACTAGAGCTTTGCCCCATGTTTTTCAAACAAAAGTGTTCAAATTAAGTCTGGACTTGAGAGTTTTGTTTGGTCAGTTTTTAAGTTTAGCAAGTCAGATTACTTGTTTCATAGCGGATTTTAAGTTTAAATTCAGACATTGAGACAGAAAGAAAAAAATTTGGACAAAAATAACTTAAGATGAGAATTTCCTTTGCTTTAAGTGTTATTTTCTTTGATTATTTAGAATTTTGTGTCTTAATGAAATTGCATATGACTAAATTAGATTACCAGGTGGATATATGTGCTGATTTCCATGTCAAAAGTAGCTCAGTGAGTGATATGGCACTGCCATTTTTTGATGGGCCTCCAAACCAATGATAACAATCACAACTGTGTTCACAAATTCATGATTAGATACAGCTTTTCTTTTATTTTTCACTCTATCAAATGAATACTGATTCATAATGCAAGGCATGTCAGGGTCTGTGTTGTTTGTTCTACGGATTAGTCCTAACAAGCTGCATAGACCCAGATCTGCTTGGGCATTATATGATAGTAGATCTAGTTCTGTGCAGTTTGTAGCTGGACTTGATTTGTGTGTGTGTGTGTGTGTGTGTGTTTGTGCATGCACATGAGTGCATGTGTGTGTCATGGCATTTCATTGACTAACCATTCAGATTTAAGGAGCAGGGATTAGCAGATCAAAATCTCACTATTATGAAAAGGGAGGGCAGATAGAAGGGCCAGCTTGCATGTAGAAATTCTGCAAAGTATTGTTATTCAAGTTATACATACTTACGATTCTTTTTATTTCACTATGATCTCAGTAAAGAAGTAAATTATAATTGTGTATTTGCAGGAAATGTGTTAAACAGAAAATGTGTTTTAACAGCCGAGTAAACATCATTGCATTAGATGATTGTTGTTATATATTGTGAAATTTTGAATTTGGTGCGAAAATAGAAACTGATACCAAGTATAATATGATATCATGTCCATTATGTTGATCCATTTTCATTGTTAACTCAAGTTATATAAATGTAATTCCGGACCTGTAATTTTATTGTCAAGTACATAATTGGAGCTGATAAATAGAAAGAGAGTGATTTGATGGGACCATTGTTATCAATCTATTAAACTCAAACAGGTGCTTTGTTTGCTTGATTATCATGTCTTCTGAATAGTTTTATTAGTTTTGTTGTATTTGCAATGGCAAATGTTCTGAAATTTCTTAGGGCTGTTCCAGTAAAACATATATCCCCCCCCCCTCGGGGACGGCACTTTAAAAAAATATATGTAGGAGGTTATGTTTGAGACCGTTTCGATTCTGATAGTGGAGGGTTGGTTTAAAAAATTACTTCAGGTGTGGGTTGTGTTAACAAAATCAGAAATCACATGTAGGGGTGTCAGAAAAAGTGAATATATAATACTTAAATCACATCTAACCCCTGTCTTTGCGGTCTAAATCGTGGCAAATCAACGTACAGGGGAGAAAACTCTAATGGGTTATTTGATTTTATTTGTCTCGAGTTATCCTGTGGTATTTGCGTATCCCATATTCGAGTCAGTCGGTCATTATTGTACAGCGTGTTTGGTCAGCATGGCCGAAGAAAGTGTTAGATGATTGGGAATTGACGAACTCTCGAGTTTTCTACGGAAACGTGGAATCCAAGAAGAATATATCCAGAAATTTAGAGGTTTGCTATGTTGGAATTCAGTCTTTCAGTTCCATTTCACATTTGATCTGATGTAGCTCTATCCGCAACACATCGATGTACATTTAAGACACTTACCGGTATTTCTCACGTCTCGACGCGATATGTAAATATTATTATTATCCATTCCCGTGTTTGACAACTTGTAAATCCACGTGGAATAACACAACCATGTGTCATGAGGCCATTTTGAACGTCATGGCTACATACGCTTGTTACCATGTACTGGTAAGTGTCTGAACTATATGCTGTCGTGTTCCGGACAAATTTGTATGCAGCAATTGCGTGTTTTAATAAAACAGGTGACATCAGAGCATCCATCAATATATTTTGGGGGGCTCATTTATTGGACTAAGAGCAGACCCCACTGGATATAATCAGCAGAACTTGCTTGGACGTCAGAACTGTTTCTACGAATAATAACTGTTGAATTAGACTACAGGAAATACATTTCTTTCTTGATATTATTTATTATCCTATTCAGGGCAAATTTGTATTACTCATAATTTCTGACCATCTTAACTGAGCACTATAAAAAAGAATCTCTTTTAGTTTCCATTTTTGCAGAAGTGTTGATTATTATTTTTGCAGTTAGTGAAAAATTACTGGTATCTATTAGGGTCAATGTCAAGACACTACACTCGTTCAGTATATGCAGTTTTTATCATTCACTTATGTGACATGCAGTTATGTATTCAATCATATAACAATGGATCAGATAATTTTCACATCATTAATATACTGTGAATCACAAAAGTTTAGCAACCATTTAAAAATTTTATACAAGGTTTGGTTAACTGCAATTTCAGAGCAAACAGGTAAAATTGCATGATTGCTGCAATTTATAATGTGAGGTTGATATCACCAGATTTTAAGGGATGCTGTACTTCTCCCATTACAGTTATTCTGGATATATTTATCATTTGAGACAATAGTGGTAAACAGTGGGCAATAAGTACAGATTATTAACTGAGCATTGAGGGGATCATAGAAGACAACACTGAAGTACCTACATTGAGCAGTGGGGGGATGATAGAAGATAGTACTGAAGTAACTACATCAAGAAGTGAGGGGACAGTAGAAGACAACACTGAAGTACCTACATCAAGAAGTGGGTGGGTGATAGAACAAACTGATGCAGATATCATTGCAGTGCAAACAAAGCAACCACAATCTCTCTGTTTCAGCACAAACATGGTGATAGATGCACTTATGTCTGGAATGACTCAGTTCAATTGTGGCAGTTTCAGCATTGAAGAAAGCTCTAGTGCATGCATGGCTATATCCCTGTGCACAGCAGTAACATATTTTGAGGGCGGCCTCACTTTAAATGCAGATGACTTACCAGGCTGTCTGAATGTTTATTTGAATTGTGTGCAAAATGTTTGTCACACATGGCATTCTATCAAATTGGGACCATCATTACTGTCTGAAGCCAGTAAGATCTTGGGCGTGACTGGTCAATATTACATAGGAAAGGAAGTGCTGGAATAGACAAATCCATTCTTTATGATGTTTTTCAGAGTTGCCTTTCTGAAGAGTCAAAGAAGGCAATTATTATTACCCCCAAGCCAAGCCATACATTTGTGGTTTTGATTAAAAACCAAATACAGATGGTATTTAATTCACACATACATTACCAGAGGCTGTCTATCAAGGAAATGGTGCCGCAGTCCTTTGCTGTCGAGATGACAAATTTGCAAAATTTCTTTTAAGTGAATATAGTAGAATGGTTCAGTGTGATCCACATGAGGGGGAAGCAACTGTCCTAATTTCAAAAAACTAAATAAATCAACTTCAAGTTTGTCCTCTTTGTGCTATACTGATGCAGATATTCTGAAATCAAAGCGACAAATGAAAAATTTAAATGCACAGAGAGATTATAGGAGAAATATGGCAAGCAAAAACAGTATGTGGTATGACAGTAATGCTTGTAATTTATCTTGGGACGAAGCAGTGAACAATCTAAAAGATACTGTGAATAACATCAAAAATCACCTTACATCTAGGATTAGAGCTACAGGGCTACTTCTTCTTGCTGATGCCATTGAACTTGATGTTTATGTGCAATTGAAACATGCATGGTCTATATACAGTGAAACTAGTAAACATGAATATAATTAAGTAAGAGTAAAGGGTCCCATTTTAGACAACAAGAGCAATGTTGCTCGAGATTTTATGCTTGACAACTTGCCTGTCATTCTAGTGTATACAGCAGGTAAATATGGACCAGTGGCTTATTTGACTAAAAGATTGCAGGGTGTTGAATGGAGTAAACTGATTGATAACTTAAGGTGGCCTAACCATAATCAGATAGTAAAGGCAGAAATTGCATCAAAATTGAATGATTTAATTGTTCCAGCCTTAAGTTTTGCAACAACAGAAAAAGACAGAAAACCTTACAAAATTGACTAGCAGAACTTACTTGAATAAACATAAAGTAGGTGGAGTGGTCTTTGAAAAGCATGGCATTAAACGCAATGAAGTTGAAATGTCTAACAGCTTGGAGAAATGGACTGAAACTAAACAAACATGCGAAACAAACTATGAAAGCAAGAGAAGAAAGAAAGAGATATTGGTTCATGAAGAAGGTTCTGGTAGACTAATACTGGCAGAAAAATATCCAATGTTAGCAACTTGTTTGCTCTCATTATTTGATAGTGCAGGCCAGGGATTACAAACACATCCACGTCTAATTTGCAAAACACTGTTTGTAAACAAAAAGTCATGGCTGGACATGCCACGGGCTGTTTCTCTGTTACAACAAGTTTTTGGAATACCTATATCTTCGTCTGCTGCTTACATATACACAAAAAACTTTCGATCCAAAACATTCCAAGCAAAAAGGCATGAAGGTAAGGCTGTGAACCCAGAAATTTCACTACGTAGATCAACTCGAGACAAAGGTGGATACTCTATAAACAGTCACTATGCTATGCATGCATTACAGTTGTCTTTAACAGAATTTAGTAACAAAGGATGTGTTTTAGCAAGAGATGATAAGGCCTTAGTTCATACAGATGTAGAGGTTGTTCAGCGTCCATCAAAATCTTGGAAGTGAATAAGCTATTATGATCATGACTGGGAAAAAAGTTCGGAAAAAACTTTATCAATTAGAACATATCAGTTTGTTAAAGTGTTGCAGCTGTAAGAAGAACGTATCATTTCTCGCATAGGTTCTGTTGGCATTACCAAAGCTCGTGTACAGGGAGGTGGAGCCTCATTAATTAAAATCTACTATTTTGAACCCTCGACTGCATTTAGACACATGAATGAACCCTGTACATTATGTCTTTAGATCAATATACAAGTCACTTTTTGAATAATGGTTCATTTGCCTCTCAGTTGCTTGTTATGGTTGATGGAGGTGGAGACGAACGTCCACGAAATAAAATGACACACTTTTGTTCAATGTAGATGGTTGCTCGATTTGGACAGATTCAAAGTGCAGAGCTTGGCTGAAGGAGATTCAAAATATCATTTTGTGGAGAGACTTCACACAGCAGAAAACAGAGCATTAAGTCAGTGTGGAATCATCTCATCAAAACGAATTCATGAGAAAGAGTATGATGAACAGGGCACATTTGATTTAGACAAATTCTATGAAAATATGTCAGCTGCCCAGGAAGAAGTAGTAAAAGGAATTGATGACACATTTTATTCATCAGACAAAATAGATGCATATGTTGCACCTAAAACAATGGACTGGGTATTTGACCCAAATTTCAAATCTGTAATAAAGAATTTTCTTGGTAAGAATGCATCCTATCAAATGGAAAATAATTTTGTTATAAAGCCAAGTGGACCAATATGGGGAAAACTCTGTGAAAAATATGGACTTATAAAAGATAAGGCAATGAATGCTTATCAACTTTTAATGAACACAAATGATCCAAATATATCTACTCAAATGTATTATGCTTTTGCAACATACAGAACATATGATAGTTGGAGAGGCTTCCCTGTTAAATGATATGAAATACAACCAATCTTGGAAATGTCTCGTCTGCCAGGATTTTTCATTACCTTTCTTATCAAGACACATTAACAGCCATTCTGTCACTTGAACAGGAAGGTGAAGCAAAAGATTGTTTTCTTACTCCAGATTTCTTTTTGCCAACCAGAAACATTAAGCACCTACTGGAATCGAGAGAAGATATTTTCACAGAAGACATGGAAAGTATCAGCAATCTTGTAGGTGTAAGCTGTGAGGATATATAAATGTATCTTGATCATTTGAAAGAGAAGGAAAAACTTAAAACTGAGAGAAACAAAATAAGTGAGAAATTTAAAGGTACTCCACTTGGTGTGCTTTATATAAAGCAGCTCAAGTATGTTTTGCACACTCTGTTAGGGGTTCAAGAACACCCAGATAGAAAGTTAAAGACATATATTGCCAGAAGTGCACAAAGAGATTGCCAGAAAGAAGTTGTCAGAGAAGGAAGTTGATGCATTGGTCAAGTGCTGAATGTTAAAGAAAATTTGAATTAAACATACAGAAGGAAAAACTTAAAATCTCTGAAAGAAGTTCCTAGTTTATTGATTTTAGGCTTTCATAATAATTGTAGTTTCATTGCAGTTTGTGTTCTTTATTGTAATAGTGTTGTTTGATACAGAAGTTGTACTTGATTTGGAGTTAATGCCATTTTCAGTTCTTTGTAGCCTAAATGGCAGCTGGTACTGAAGATGGAAGAAGATTCAAAGAATCTGATGGCTCTTGGCAAGTTTTCACAAATACACATTGTACTGGCGCAGTAACTCAAACCGGTATAGATGGCATTTGTCAGAAAAGGCAGGACATGACAATGATGACTGTTCATTAGATGGATTTTAGAAAAACAACTGACAATATTCATAGGTTTGAAGACATTTATTATGGTCAAAAATGATACACTCATACAATTGTGGCATAAATGATAAACTGGTACTTCTGCTGTTGCTGGTGCCATTGATCAGTTGCTTCATTTGATGTTTTAGTTCTCTCCCAACATCATTCAGAGACGAGACCTCGGGTTTTTGGTAGATCATTATGGCTTTTACACCATTTTCAGCACAAGAGAATCTATATACAGCAGCCAATTTTACTACTGAAGAAACATAAAAGGCCAAAGTGGGGTTTAAACCAATATGATGAACAGCAATCACAAAACATCTTACATCACTCTGCCAAATTAGAACCTGTGATGCTGCTGCTGCTGTTGACAAGGGACAGTTGACAACAATGATGTTGATTTTAAAAGTACACTGGGCCCAAAATAATTATTCCTCAATTTTCATCCATTTTTGAAATCTAATTCAAGATGAGTTTTAGATTTTAAAAAAAAATATTTTCCGGACAGGGACAGCCATTGTATCAAATATTTAAACTACATCCAGTGGGTGGTTGGGATGAAAATCATGGCACTAATTTATTGTGGCCTGATCATAGCAGAAACCTGATTGATGATGATGATAAACTGATTGATCAGTAAGGCTGTTGAAACAGTGCTTTGACATACTATATTTCTTTTCTTTTGTATATCAATCATGCAACAAGGCATAAAAATAAGACATATCATTGAAGAAAATATATTTTTAAGACAAAAAATTATATAGTGTACAAGCAGGCATAAATAATGCAGCATCACTTTCACAAGTTTAAATTTTTGTTTATTTCTGACAAATCAAGAAACATACATGGCTGACAGACAAAAGAACAAAAGATGATCGATTACAAACAATGGATAGAAATGTGAACTAGATTATATATCTAAGAATTCAGTATAGATTACCTCCAGTCAGCAGTCATTTAAATCGCATCTGTCCCCAACCCAAAATTAAAATCGTTTCTACCACCCTCTAACCACTGGCTAGAAATTAGGTAAAATAATATGCTTCTGTAGGGGGTGATGTTTTTCGATTAAAATGCAGCAGACGGTGGGTCGTAATTTTTTAAAATTGCTTCTGTTGTGGGTTGGTTGAATTTAAAAGTGCCTTCCCCCCGGGGGGTATATGTTTTACTGGAACATCCCTCAGTATAACATACATTTTTTCATGTTCAGTCATTGACCTCCTTCAAGTGGGCTAACATTTATGTCAAGTTCAGTCGCTGACCTCATTTAAGTGGGCTAACATTTATTTCATGTTCAGTTATTCACCTCATTAACGTGGCCTAACATTTAATTCATGTTACATCATTGACCTCATTAAAGTGGTCTAATTTACCATTGTTACCCATTTCATCTGATATTAGCTCCTGTTTGATGGTTTTTGCATCCTGAAATAGTTTTCAAAAGTGCTTTTGTATACAATTAGCCAGTTATACTATCCAATTATTATATTATATCTAAGTCTTATGTGACCTTGATTACACTGTGGTCATTTTTATGTCTCCCATGAAAAACATTATAATATATTTATTTAATCTAGACTTCATCACATTTAAATGTCTACTAAAATAATATGTACTACAGAATAATCTCTTTTCGACAAGTCTACACCCATCAGTTGTTATACTATACTCAATCAAAAGTTACAATAACTTTTATATTCAAGAAACTCGTGTATCTAAAGAAAAGTGCAAATTACTGCACCTATTAAAAAGTTGTTTCAATATATATATATATATATATATATATATATATATATATAATATTGTGTGCAATGCGTGCTGAGCCATTTAACAGCATCATCATCAGCAACATGCAGTACCTGCAGTCCACTGGGGTACTTTGTCAGTGGACAATTGTTCACAGTGAGTGACATGGTCTGAAGAGCTCCACAGCAACAGGAAGAGTTAGCATCCTGGCCCCATCAGACAAGGCTGACTGAACAACAACCCTGCCCTCTCCACAAGGGGTTCAGTGTGGTCCACAGATAATGTGGAAGGTTGAAGCCAGGAGGGCAGACAGATGGCTCAGCTATGAGAGAGTGGTTTACAACATCCGTTGAAGACCACTCAATTCTCCATACCGAAATAACTGTCATATCCTCTGGCAATGGACCAAACCAAATTGGATGTCTCGAAGTCAAGCGGACTGCTGGATGTGAGGTGATGTCCATGTACAGTAGAAGTTTCTCACTGGCATAGACCTTAGCCAAAACATTTTTCTGGTTGCTTCCTCTCCATGCAGATGAGGAGGAATATTGCTAAGTACTGGCAGCCATGGTAAAGGAGTAGGACATAGTGTTCCAGAGATTATGCACATTGCTGTGTTGAGCTCGAAATCAGGTTACTTAATATGAGATGATTGAGCCCAGACAGGAGCGCAATACTCGGGTGTTGATTAACAGAGGGCCAGTGCTTATGTCTTGAGTGTCTGAGCACTAGCTACCCATGTTGAGCCAGCAAGTTTGCAGAGTAGGTTGTTTTGAGTGCTAAGTTTTGTTGCAGTTTTCTTCAGGTGGTTGTAGAATGTCAGTGTTCTGTCCAGAGTCACACCAAGGTATGTTGGTGTCACATCATGTTTTATTTGATGCTCATTAAGGAGGATGCAAAGCTCATGGTTCGCATTTGCATTGTTAAGGTGGAAAACGCTGGACACTGTCTTTGTTGCACTTGGCTGTAGACGCCATTTCTTGAAGAAGTCCATCATATCCTCCAGGTCATTGTTTAGTACCCCCTCAAGCTCAGCAAACGAATGACTTCCCAAGAGCAATGTCATCTGCATACATGATCTTGCATGACTGTGTTACAGGTCAGTCATTGATATAGGCATTGGACAAACTTGGCGAAAGAACAGACCCTTGCGGGAGTCCATTAGTCTGACGCCTCCTTGAGCTGCAGCTCTCTCTGATGTGCACTCTGAAGTGCCTGTTGTGAAGGAACACTTCAATAGTCTCAACTATCCAGTGCCGCAATACTCTGAAAATTTTCAACAGCAGCCCTGCATGCCAGACCGTGTCATATGCCGCTGTTAGATCTAGAAAAACAACACCAGTTTTAAGGTTCCTCTGAAACCTGTTTTCAACATATGTAGTCAGGGCAAGGACTTAATCGCAAGTGCCACAGCCATGTCTGAAGCCTGCGTGCTCAACAGTTATGATATTATCCAAGTCAGGACCAATTATTTTGGAGAATCAGGCACTCCAGTACTTTAAAACAGACTGAAAGCAAGGAGATCAGCCGATAACTCGCCGCATTGTTGGGGTCTTTGCCAGGCTTTGGTATTGCAATAATCTTTGCCTGTTGCCACAAAGTCAGCATGCACTTTTCCCTAACAACACGGGTGTAAAATGCAGCAAGCCATTCTTTTTCCTTCGGGCCAAGATGCTTCAGGAACTCAGGCAGGATGTTATCATATCTTGCTGCTTTGCCTGATTTGATGCTGCATAGCACCGCTTCATGTTCTATTGTTGTAAATGCTTCTGGAGTATTTTGACCTAGTTCATCTGATTTCTGATGGCAGTATTGTCGCCACTCATCTCGTACTTCCGTCGGTGCTGTTTTTCAAGGAGTGTTTTTGCCACTTGTAATAAGTGACTAGCTACAGCATTTGTCTTGACAACAGGGTGAGCTTGAACTGGTGGTTGCTGAGCGGTGCCAAGTCTTCGAATTGAGCTCAAGCATTTCCGGCTGGAGCGCATAAAGTTGAGTGATCCCGTAGTTTCCTCCCAGCGAGTGCACCTGGCAGTGTCCAGGGAATCGATCAGATGATCTGCTATGTCTGGGTCTCCAGGTGCTTCATATTCCTTGAGAAGAGCCTGACATTCTTTATCCAGACAGGGTGTATAGACTGGAAGATTACCACGAGGGACAGTCTGAGTGGCTGCCTTGAATATGGCTCTTTGGAAGCGGTGGTAGGATTCCTTGATTGGGATTTACAGAGATGGTATGGTGACTATGCTGTGCTCCAGTATGTCAGCGTACTTCGTCCGGTCTGCTTTGTGAAAGTTCCAGTACCGCTGTGAAGAGCTGTGTATAGCTGGCAGCTGAAGTCCAATATGGATAAGTATTGGTCTGTGCTGACTGTGGGGGAAGTCATCTAGAACAGTTTGGCTGACCAGTTGAGGATGGTCACCAATGGAGCTGACCCAGCAGCGGTCAGGTGAATAGTCCTTTTGCCATCTTGCAGAATGAAAGGTCCCACGTTGCTTGGGGTCGTGGGTCAGAAGAAGGTCATTGTTCATTGCCCACTCTACCAAGTGTTCCTCGTCTTCATCGGAGTGTGAGTAGCCAAAGTCAGGGTGATAACTGTTGAAGTCGCCAATATAGACGGCTGGGTGTTCGAAATTTGGAAGCATATTGTTATCCCAGTGGGCACTAGGCGGTTTGTAGACATTAGCAATCTTGTACCCTTCAACCTGGACCACATTGCAGAATCTGGTAGAGAAAACTGGAGAGGCATCAGTAATGTCGCAGCGTGCATGTGTAGCACGGCCAAATTTGGGGTCAGGAGTTGATGAAATAAGGTGAAAGCCTCCAAGGGTATATCGTGCTTCCACCTGGTCTTCTACATGAGTCTCCTGCAGACATATTATTTCAACATTATGACGGTGGGCTATCGTGCTGATGATGGTTCGTTTGGCTGCTGAGAGACCCACGACGTTAAGTTGTAAAACTTGTAGGGTCGGTCCGATGGCTTGAAAGTCAGCGGACATTGGCACGTCAGGGGCTGCTCTTGATTGTGGCATGTAACCAGGATTCATTGCTGAATTCAGTTTGCAAGTTGGATCCTTTGTTTCCACAGCCTTGGATGGAGCCCTGGCCGAGTACTGACGGTGCGTGTGACGTGAACTTGGATCCATGATCCCCACTCGTTTCAATAAGGCTCACAAAATGTACAAACAGTTTGCTAAATTGTAACATTTTGTGCACCCACTTTGTGAGTTATCAAGACAGCATTCATTGGTTTTAATCCATGAAGTTTGTGAATTATCAGAATAACATTGGTGTGAATCCATGTATATTATGTGTTGTCAAGGTAGCATTGGCGTGAATCCATGTATATTATGAGTTATAAAGATGACATTGATATGAATCCATGTATATTATGAGTTATCAAGATGACATTGGTGTGAATCCATGTATATTATGTGTTGTCAAGGTAGCATTGGCGTGAATCCATGTATATTATGAGTTATCAAGATGACATTGGGATGAATCCATGTGTATGAGTTATCAAGATGACATTGGTATGAATCCATGTGTATGATGAGTTATCAAGATGACATTGGTGTGAATCCATGTGTATGATGAGTTATCAAGATGACATTGGTGCGAATCCATGTGTATGATGAGTTATCAAGATGACATTGGTGCGAATCCATGTGCATGATGAGTTATCAAGATGACATTGGTGCGAATCCATGTGTATGATGAGTTATCAAGATGACATTGGCGCGAATCCATATGCATGATGAGTTATCAAGATGACATTGGCGCGAATCCATGTGTATGATGAGTTATCAAGGTGACATTGGCGCGAATCCATGTGGATGATGAGTTATCAAGGTGACATTGGCGCGAATCCATGTGTATGATGAGTTATCAAGATGACATTGGCGCGAATCCATGTGTATGATGAGTTATCAAGATGACATTGGCGCGAATCCATGTATATGATGAGTTATGAAGATGACATTGGCGCGAATCCATGTGCATGATGAGTTATGAAGATGACATTGGCGCGAATCCATGTATATAAAGAGTTATGAAGATGACATTGGCGTGAATCCATGTATATTATATGTTTTCAAGATGACATTGGCGTGAATCCATGTATATGATGAGTTATCAAGATGACATTGGTTTGAATCCATGTATATGATGAGTTATCAAGATGACATTGGCGTGAATCCATGTATATGATGAGTTATGAAGATGACATTGGCGTGAATCCATGTATATTATATATTATCAAGATGACATTGGCGTGAATCCATGTATATGATGAGTTTTCAAGATGACATTGGCATGAATCCATGTATATTATATATTATCAAGATGACATTGGTATGAATCCATGTATATTATGAGTTATCAAGATGACATTGGCGTGAATCTATGTATATTATGAGTTATCAAGATGACATTGGTATGAATCCATGTATATTATGAGTTATCAAGATGACATTGGTATGAATCCATATATTATGAGTTATCAAGATGACATTGGTATGAATCCATGTATATTATAAGTCACCAAGAAGATATTGGTATGAATTCAAATGATTTATGAAGATGATATTCATGCAAAACCATCCAGTGTGATCAGATGCAGATGTTGAATTATGTAAGTGATGGAAATGTATCCTTCTCTAATAACATAATTTTTCAAATTCATCAGCTGAGATAAAGTAAAATTAGTTTTACTCTGTTGTAATGAAAGTCATTTCTATTTCCTCATTTGTCACATCCTATTTCTACCACCACTGTAAAAGTCTCCATCATGATATTAACAAAGTGCTTCATTATTTGTTTACAGGTCGGGTCATTGCATCAAATATACCTGAATCTAATATTCAGACATTTGGTTGGCACATTAATGGTGAATATGATGTGGATAAAAATGGATTTACAGGTGAATTTTAGCTTTCAGATAGGTGTCTTATTTATTTCAAACTAAAAGACATACTTGCAATAATGTTGTTAAATTAGTTCATTCAATGTGTTAACAAAATGTACTCAAAAATGCCTTTTTTGTCTTTAATATATATATATATATATATATATATATATATATATATATATATATATATACAAAATTTTGTTATGTCATGTAAAATAAAACCAGGCATATCATGTACTTGTCTTGCAATGTAATTAAGACCTATTTTAATGTATGTCATTTTATGCCAGAATTGTAATAGCAGAAGCTGTTGTCCAACTGTACATCCTCACAACCCTTCTTTGGTACATCTACACATTTGTCCCGTTTTATTATGATAACATAAATATTATTGAAATTAGAGTGCTTAAATTTTATAGACTTTATTGTGATCATAAGTGAATGACCTGATTAGACATTCAATACATTACAGCAGTTTGTATGTGTATACTGCTGGCAGCAGCTCTATGCGATTTTGGTCCTGTACGTCCATTGTATGGTTGGTCAGTCTGGCGATCCAAGAGTTTATCTGTCTGTTTGTGTTGGTCAGTGTGTCTCTCCTTCTTCATGGTATTTCCTAACTGTCTTGTCAGTCTGGCTATCCATGCATCTGCCAATCTGTCTTTCCATGATAGTCTATTCATGGTCAGTGAAACTGTCTATCCATGGGTCAGTCAGTTAGTCTATCCATGGGTCAGTCAGTCTATCTATCCATGGATCCATTGAAACTGGTGTTTGCTCCACTGACCCATTTTGTGGCCTTTCCATTGCTCCTCTTCTCTACCAACTACGACAATTTAGCCCCTATGTAAATCTGAGTTTCCTCTGACTCAGATTACATTGCCAGTAGAAAAGCTGGAATTTGCCAATGTCATTTGGAGTCGGCATATGGTAGCTGCTTACTAGCCGGCCTAGCAAACTTGAACAACCTTTCATCGAGATATACTTGCATGAAATCGATAAGAATATGATTTATTTTCTCAGAAATTGTAAGTATAACATTCATTATATCTTTAATCCACTATGGATGAAACGAAACTACACCATTGACGAAATTTGACCTAGAACTTACCATTTGCATTCCTAGTTAAATGACTACACAAATTTTGTAACCTACATGTCAGTGACATTAGAGGTCCATTAGTCATTGTTATGTTTTGCTAAATAACACAAAATAATGGTTTGGTCTAACTACTTTAATGGCTAGATTACAACTGACTAAAACAGAGAAAACACACACACACACACACACTAGTTTCTCATGCTCATGTTATAAGGCATCTAGGGTTGCAACTGAGTGAGAGCCTTGAGCTGACCTCGGGTGACCCATAACTGTCAGATCTTTTGAAGCAAGAGAATGTTAATACCATGTATTACCACAACTCCCCCCAAAAAATGAGTTTTGTCCTTTTCTTTTAAATTTACTTATTCATTTCTCCTTTTCTTTTTAATTAATGTAAACATATTCAAACGTGACAAAGTTCTATTTTGCACATGAATATATATTTCAAATCGCTTCTGGTGAGTTAGAAATGTTATACTAATTGTAGTTAAAATTGAGCTCTAGCCATCTGACATTCACAATCATTCTTATACTCATGAAAACAAGTACATGGTGATTTATTGGCATTGCCACTAAAATCTATAGTTCTAATATTTTGTTCTTCAATCCAGTTGTTATCGTTGCATATAAATTGATGTGATATGACAGATGTATTATTATTCCAGTTTCTAATATTCACAAGACACAGTATAATTCAGAAAAATTATAAAGTTCACATAACAAAATCTCTGTATTTTGCAGGCTTATTTATTAAACGTCAACTCCTTATTCGAATCTTGCCGGTCTGGTTTGGCTCATTGATGACTCATAGCATCTTGTCATTCAGTTCAGTGACCTCCTTGTTAGTAACTTCGTATGTATCATATATCTCTGGTAATGTCTCTTTTGTTTGTAACAGATGTCTTCGGTTTCTCTTGTATATAGCACCATCCTGGGTTTTCACATCATACGACCTTGGAGTTCTACTTTTTCTGACGACTACAGCTGGTTCCCAAAGATCTTGTCTTCTGATTCTTACTTTGTCTCCAGAAGTCTGATTTGGAAGCTCTTTAGCTGTTCTGTCATACTGTTTCTTTTGCTGATTTTTCTTTTCACCCAGTTTCCACTATAGGTTTCTTTCTTTTATAACTTCCAGATGTAGTTGTATGTTGGTACTAGGTAAAGTCGATCAAAGTCTTTGACTCATCAGTATTTGTGCCGGAGATCCTATATCATCAATTGGTATATTTCGATACTCCAATATCGATCAATATGGATCTTTTAAATCTCTCTTTGCTGTATTGAGAATTTCCTTGACAGTTTGAATGGTTCTTTCTGCTAAACCATTAGACTGTGGATACTTGGGACTTGACATAGTGTGTTTGAATCCCCGGGATTTTGCAAACTGACCATATTCTTTTGACGAGAACTGTGGTCCATTATCACTACTTACTGCTTGTGGTATTCCATGTCTTGCAAAAACTGACTTTGTGTGTGTGATTACTGTACTTGCTCCTGTATTTTCTAACTTGGCAACTTCAAAATATCTGGAGCAATAGTCTTCTATCAAGACATAGTTGTAATTATTCCACATAAATAAATCTGTTCCAATCATTTCCCATGGTGCAGTAGGTTGTGTAAACAACAATGGTTCTTTTTTATTTGACTTTCTGTATTCCTGGCAAGTAGAACAACCCGATACTGTGTCTGCAATCTGTGCATTCATGCCAGGCCAATACATAATGTCTCTTGCTCTTTGCTTTGCCTTCTCAATGCCCATATGACTTTTGTGCAACTCTTTTAGCATTTCTCTGTGAAGAGCATCTGGCATTACAATCTTTCTTTTCTCCTTTTAGAACTAATCCATCCATTTCTTAAAGTTCATTTCTGCAGTTCCAGAAATTTCTGATTTCAAAAGGTATGAGGTGTGTATCATTTGGCCATCCTGTTTGAATCATTTCTTGTAATTTGGTCATTTTATTATCACGTTTAGATAGAGGTTTCTTGAGGATTGATTCCAGAGGTTTATGATCCGATTCAACTTGTACTTGACGATCATACGTATATTGATTAAATCTTTTAATACCAAATAACATGTTCGTTTGCGATCTGTGCATACCTTGTTTCTGCATCTGTCAGAGACCTTGGTGCAAATTTTATGGGTTTGCCTGACTGCATTAACACTGCTCCATGTCCTGATTTTGATTCATCACAATTAACAACTTCAGGCTTCTTATCATTGAAGTATTTCAACACAGGTTCTTTGCTAAGAATCTGTTTGGTCTCTTCAAATGCATATTTCTGTGCAGTTTCCCAAACAAATTAAATGTCACTTTTTAAAAGTGCTCACATTGGCTCTGTCACTGTAGACATATTTGTGATAAATTTCGTTAGATAGTTGAATGTACCCAGTAATCTTTTAATTCCTTTCTTGTCCGTCAGAGCAGGCATTTCTGTGATTACAATTACTTTTTCTGGGTCCGGTTTAATATCTGATGATGTCAACATGTGTCCCAGGTAGCACACTTCTGTTAGTCCAAAGTGGCATTTTTCCAAATTTAGTTTCAGATTTATTTCCTGGCATCTCTTGAAAATATTTTTCAGTTTTCCACCATCATCTTCCTTTGAAGTTCCCCAAACAATTATGTCATCTATATTAGTCTGCACCCCAGGCATGTCCTTAAAACACTGTTCCATGCGTTTCTGGAACACTTCATGAGCAGATTTAATACCATAGGGCATTCTCAGGTAGCAGTATCTGCCAATCGGGGTGTTAAATGTTGTCAATAAGTGGCTTTACTCATCCAAGGGTATTTGCCAGTAACCGTGACTGGCTCTAGTTTGGAGAAAACCTTAGCTCCTGCCATTCTTGTGGTTATATCTTTAATTGTAGGAAGCTGATAATGCTCTCGCTTGATAGCTTCGTTCAAATTTTTCTGATCTAGTCAAATTTGTAGTTTTCCCAACTTGGGGTTTTCAACAGTTATTAATAATCTGGCCCATTCTGTTGGTTCATCTCTTCCAAAGTTGATTTAAGTGGTTCTCGTAAAGCTGTAGGAACCTTCCTTGGTGGATTAATGACTGGTTTTACGCTTTTTGTCAATTGCAATATGATATTTTTGTTTCAGGCATCCTAGACCTTTGAGCACACTGGGAAATTCTTTCATAATATGATTGTCCTTATTCCTGTGGACATTGCAAACAACTTGTATTAAGTGCAAATATTGAGACGATTTGAACTCAGGAATAGACGCTTGGTTTATTTTTGTGATATAGAATTCAAGTTCTTGATTCATGCAGTTTAATCTTCATTTGCCTATGACAATTAGTTTGTCACCCGAGTAGCCTGTGAGACAGGTCTCGGTTGGTTATACTTCAATGTTGTCAGTGTTCATTGTTTCAAAAATGTGATTTGGAATGATGTTTACTTGTTAGCCAGTATCAGTTTTAAATTTGACATCTGTACCATGAAGAATCAGATTGGCGTAGCATTCTTTGTCACTGATTTCAGTGTTTGCCTTTGTCACTGTTCGTACAAAAGATATTTCTTCCTCTTCACTTGAGTATTCTTGCATACCATGCACCCATTTTGTGTTGCAATATTTCAGAAAATGATACTGTTTTCGACACCTGTAGCAAGTTTTCCATACGCTGGACCCCTACCTTTTGCATGTAATTTGCCACATATACCACAGTTGAATAATCTGGAGTCTGATTTCATATATAACATTTCCGATTTCTTCGGTTGTGCCATTTTCTTTTCTTTTTTCTTCATTTTCCCACCATGAACTTCTGATGCAGCTGCTTTATTTTGCATACTTTGAACCTGCTTATTGGATTCTTCGTCTGCTCTGCAGATAGCCAGTGCTTTTTGCAATATCTGTTGATCTTCTGGTAAAAGTCTTTTTTTTAACTTTTTCAGAATTAGTCCCACAGACAATTCTATCTTTAATCATTTCATCCTGTAGATTTTCAAATTTGCAATCTCTTTGCAATCAGTTTAAGTTCAGTTATATATTGGTCAATGGTTTCATTCTTTTGTTGGATTCTTGTATTTAATCTGTGCCTCTCTACTGTAATGTTCTGCTTCAGACTGCAATAGTCCTCAAACTTCTGGATAAGTGGAGTAATTTTTTCAGCTTCATTGGCCTCAAATGTAATGTGTTGTAAATGTCTCTATCATCCTGACCAATAATATATAGGAAAGCACTGAATCTTTCTTTGTCTTCTTTATCTGCAAGTGCAACATCCGTGTAAAAAAATGCATTGTCTGCTTCCATGTCCTCCAAGTTTCTGCTAGACGGTGGGAAGTCAGGTTAATTTCAGGTGGCTGATTGAGTTTTTCCATGATATCACAATTAATACATAAACTTGTGCATCCAAATTTCAGTATTCTTATGGAGATATTCACCTATATATTTATAAATCCAACTTATTCCAAAATGTTCACTTCTAACACCATGTTATATTTTGTTAAATAACACAACACAGTGGTTTGGTCTAACTACTTTAATGGCTAGATTACAACTTACTAACACAGAGAAAACACACGCACATTAGTTTCTAACGCAAATGTTATCATAAGGCATATAGGGTTACAACTCATTGAGAGCCTTGAGCTGATTTCAGGTGACCTGTAACTATCAGATCTTTTGTAGCAGCAGAATGTTAATACTGTATATTACCACAGTCATGTGATATCAACAATAAACCATTTCCAAAGTTGTTGTACATAGAATTAAACAATATTAAATAAAAGTCACATAATGTTTAAAAATAAATTGAATGCACACTTAATCCTCAACATATTTATTCTGAGAACAATGACCAGAAAACGGTTGCTATGGCAGCAAGGTGGAGAAAACCAGATTCATCAAGTACTGAACACGTTTCATCGATGTTTTTGTTGGTATCGCATGACGACTGCATTGATGTGCTTTCTGCTTGGTGAATCTGGTTTTCTCCAAAGGGCTGCAACATTTACAAATTTCTGGTCATTGTTTTCAGCATAAATATTTTGAGAAGTTTATGTTCATTCATTTTTCGATGAGGATTGTGTGACTTTTGTTTATATGTTCGACTTGTTTTCCTACAGCAGCATTGGAAATAGTTTATTGTTGATATCACATGACTATCAAAGTTTTGTAGATGGATTTTCAATGATTGTTTGCCAGTACCATTGGCCTATCAAGCATGATCTGTGTAGTGGCTGGACCACATATGCACCGTTGGTCTATTTACATTGCATGGAGCACAAGTGCTCGAAACACTTGTATTTTGTAAACATTCCATTTCCAGTATGTCTCTGAGAATAGAGTTTGCTGTATCCATGTCTAGTTCTTTGTCCTGTCTACATGTGTACAACGACAATTTGATGCCTGCACCTCTCGCTGCAACAACCGGGTTCAAAAATATTTTCTGATGACGATTGTTGTGACAGTTTACATAGTCTGCTAGATACCCTCCAAAACGTTTGCATGTCTCTCCTGCTTCAAAATTGGATATGATTTTGTTGTAGATGTTGCATTACATGGTGTAATCAAGTGGTATTTTTGTACCTTGGAAAGTATATGGCTGCCAATGCTATTGGTTTTTTCTGGTATTTTCCCTGGTACGTTGGGGTCGCAATTCTCTCCCTGCTTTTGAAAAACTTGTTTCTCCAAAATTTATAGTAGTGCGAGTTTGTCCAGAGTATCAGAAAAGTCATGGGTGTAGTCAAGTAAACACTAATCAAATCCACTTGCACACAAGTGCTGCTCGAATACAAAAGCATTGACTTGCAAGAAATCTATGGTTACTTGGGAAACGTCACATTTGGGTACAAATAGTGCAACAGCTGCATTGTTGTTTTTGCTGCATGGCTGTGTCTATTTTTTGTATGCCCACTGGTCGGTTCGAAGTTCTATTTCCTCCTTTGCTCTTTCTGGAGGCAGCATGTGCGATTTTGTTTGGAATATATACAGGCTCTTCGTCTTTTTCGGGTATGTGTGTTTGCATATCTCAGACAGTTGTTTCTATATTCTAAGGGAAAGTTTGTCTCCAATTGGAAAAATATTTCGGAACTACACAAATAGAAAACATATTTTGGAACCACAGAAAATGAAAACAAAATACCAGATATTGATAAAATTCTAGATTTTTGCTATGGATGGATTTTCTGAGGGTTGTTTTAAATTTTGTACTTTGTAGATCCAGTACTGGACAATTTTGCTGCAATCTAGAGAGATGTGTTGAAAAAGTTTATCTGCTTTTATAAATAATCAGCATTGCCCCGACACAAAGGGATCAGTGTTACCCTGAAGACAGTGGGCAGTGACTCTTCCCACCAGAACTGAATCGCGTGGGTGCTTGTTTGTGTGTGGTCAAAATTAAAAGTGAACAACAAACAACACTCACATAAGGGCTAAATTGTCATGGTTGGTCGAGACAAGGAATGGTGGAAATGCCACATAGTTCTTACTACTATATTAAAATGGCAAACACCCTGATATGATGTCAATGTACAAAATATGAATTCCTAACTATGCAGCAAAACAAATGGAGGAATGGGGAGGGGAATTTCAAATATTAGTAAGAGTATATTCTTCCTAATATGGAACTTCAAAGTGTTTAGACCTTATTAAGCAAGGTATCACCAAGTAATGTACGTGTTCATTATAAACTTTATTCACTAGAATGTACAGTATCTGCTGTTGAAATCACATTTTGTTGGAAAACAGGTGTAATTCGCAGGCAAAGTAACTTTGTATTTAATTCAGAACACAGTTCTTAATGGCTGGCAAAGGACATTAAAGAATCTGGATTTTATATCTAGTTATAGAATTTCCATCTTAGGCTTGTAAAAATTAAATAAAATGTAATGACAAAGTAAAACAAACATGAGGCATCTTGGCATTGTTAATAAAGTAATAGTCTTGATTGTTTATTGTGATACCATTTTGATTTTAACATTTTTATTTCAGTGTATTGATCTATTATTTTCACCCCATTTTCACCCTATTTTTATAATTGTTGCAAAATAAGGAGGCTACAATAACTAGATAATATATTAATTAACTCGTATTCAATTCATCACCTGTCGATTGCCTATGTCACACACACTGACCACCTTTTCAACCATAAAACCCCTAAAATGAATCTGAAAATCCCCTTACCACTGACTAGAAAGTTCGTTGGTATGGACTATGTCATTTTCATTTGCTACTGTGTCTAGTTTTAATGTACTTTAAATTTTCTACTCAATAGGAATAAAAATGTGCAGTTTTGTTTACATCCATTGGATTATGAGCATTTCAATCAATATAAATTACTGTAGAAATATGTGGGATGTTTGAAAGTTGCAACTAATTTATGGCTACATGCTTATATATCTTTCTAATTCATTTTGTTTATCATATCTAGATTTGGCCATTGGAGCATACAAAAATGATGTTGCAATAGTTTTGAGAACACGTCCTATTGTGAATGTAACCATGGACATCCAACTGTTTCCAAGTATAATTCCCCTGAATGGTACTCCAGGATCAGCCTGCGGGAATACACCATGCCTTAGCCTCTTGGTTTGCTTTAGCTACATAGTAGAGATGCCTGCTCCTAGCAGAGTAGCAGAGAACCTGAGTAAGATTTTTTATGATTCTATCTTCTACATCAGCAAGATTTCTTGTAAAAGTATGTACGTTGATATGGATTGATTATGCATGTAGTTATATTGCAGTGCTGATTGTTCCTGGCAGTGTAAGTGGTTAGAACATCCGCCTCAGATGTGGGAGGTCTTGGGTTGAAACCCTGGCCAAGTCATATTAAAGTAAAAATTGTACTAGAAGCATCCTTGCTTGGCACTCAGCATTAAGAGGTTAGTGCTTGGACTGGTCGGTCTGGTGTCAGGATAATGTGGCTGGGTGGGACATGATTTTTCATGACTGTGCCCCAGTACTAGACATCACCATCAACTGCCACATTGCAGACATCGTAGCGATAGGACTGAAAAATTGTTAAAGATACGTTAAAACTCCAAATTACACACACACACACACAACACACACACACACACCAGGCAGTTCAGTAAAATATCATATGCTCTACCCAACTGCCACCTAGATGGGCAGATAGCTATTAGGTCTTATTAGTCTGACTATACCAACCCGTTTGTTTGTATACCCCTACCAATTTCAATAATGGAAACTTTTAATGTGATAAAAAGTGCAAGGAACTTAGTCAATTCATTCAATGATTTATATTTTCTAACCTGACTGTGAGTAGAATGGCCCTAACACCGTCATCGTCTTCACCTTTCATGCTTAACGTAAGTTTTCAATATAATTGACGGACATGCTCAAGATCCATTTCCAGTTCCTGGACAAGTCTATTTTCAGCAAAGGGTTGTGTTCACAACTAAAGCTGTACATACATATGTCATCTGCTTCCGATATTTACACTGTCGAATCAAGCAAAGGAAAAGAATGAATGCAATAAATTTGCTTTTCACGAGGATTTAACAAACGGTTTAATAAATATGTTTATGTATGCAGAGGGATATAATTCCAAACTCTGAACGCTATGGTAATTTACGGAATTATCCGGCAGTTACCGAATAGGATGAATTTCGTCATCATATTGCCTGATGGAAATGAACTAGCCCGTTGTGTACGCAATATGGCACCGTGTTAGTATGGAAAGTCCGTTAAGCATGAAAGGTGCAAGGGGATGCCAGTATTA